>VMDO01032522.1:0-10978 GCA_007922755.1 Pedetes capensis | reverse complement strand
CAGATCCCCACTCTAATCCCCTGAAATTGCTGCCACTCATGCCTCCTGTGAAATGACTTCACCACCTTTCTATTTCTGTTACATTTCACCTGCCACCAGATTTTCACTTATTCAACCCATCTTCTTCTCAGCCTTGATTTTAAAACTTCTCCAAACTTCTGCCAGAATCCATTTCACAGAGACTCATCTCAAAGGGCAGGAAGAACACAAATCCTCATGAAGAAGAATAACATTCAATATACCTTTTCCTACTCTGTCAGATCCACTGTAACTTCAGTCCACGTGTGGCACAAGCCAACTGTAGCTTTGATAAGATCTTCACAGTGAGAACATGGAATTGTGGCTAGCAAAGAATGAGTCAAAAACTTGGCATAGTCAGTGAGATCTCGGTTTGGATACTGGTATTTCAGAAGAAATGAGTTTCCTCTCTGAGCCTCAATTATACCTTCTATAAAAAGGAAACTAAAAACATCTACCTCATAGAATTATTTCCTTATTTTTAAAAACATCATCTAGTAATATTGCTTTTTTAAATTTTGGAGTACAATTGTATAAAAGTAAACATGATTGTAGATGTGTAATCACAATCACAATTGAGTACAGAACAATTGGGTCATCCCAGAAAATTTCCTCAGGCTTCTCCTTTATGGCAGAGTTCTTAAATTAGAATAGAGAACACTTATATAACTCCCAGAAAAGTCCCTCAGGCTTCTCTTTTATGGAAGGAGTTTTTAAACTTGGAATAATTTTATTCCCTTGAGGGGTTATTTGGTAATGTCTGGAGAAATATCTCATTTTCACAACTGGGGCAGGTGCTACAAAGTACAAACTTCCACAGCAAAATATCCATGATTATTGAGGGTGAGAAAACATGATCACTAATAACATTTCTTGCAATGAAATCCTGTAGCAATGATTGATCTCTTTTCCATCACTAGAGGATTGACTTTCCAAGGTAAACATTCATAAGGGTTCCTTCCACTCAGTATATTAAGTGTGAGATTCATCCAGGACATTCTGTGAATTAATAGAGTTTTGTCACCAAACAGTATTATGTGTAGATTATGTATATGCAAACATCTATAGCACACATTTGCAAAATAGTTTTTTATATATTCACCAATAAATGGACATCTTAGTTGCTGTCAATTTTTTGTGATTGTTAATATTCTTTATATATATATATATATACACACACACACACACACACACAATTTCTTGTTTTTTATTTCGGTACATGGGGTTGAACCCAGGGCCTCAGGCTGGCATGTGTTGTAAGTGCTGGACCACTGAGCTGCCGCCTCCAGTCCATTTTTATTTTTCACTTTTGAGATAGGGTCTCCCTAAATTACATAGACTGCCTCTGGTCTGGAACTTGCGATCCTCCTTCCTCTGCCTCCTGAGCCACTGGGATTATAGGTGTGTGCCACCATGCCCTGACCTGTGTATATTTTTGCCCACATTTTTGTATTACCATTAATTTTCCTTTTCAGGTAAATACACAAGATTAGAGTCACCAAGTCACATTATAACATTTTCATGATACCATAACTACTTAGCTATATTCACACCTCTGTAACCCATTCTTGTTTCTGCACCTTCTGCCTTTTATCTCCTTCCAGATCCCTAATTGCTCTTCTTTTATTTTCATATCTTTTACCCTGTATATCAGATAGAAGAGAAAAAAAATGTGATATGTGCCTTTGTGAATGTGGCTTATTTCACTTAACATAATGTTCTCCACTTCCATCTATTTGTCTGTAAATGATAATTTTATATGTCTTTATAGCTGAATAAACTCCATTGAGTAAATATGCCACATTTTCTGCATTTTAACTGGATTTATGAAGAACAACACGGCATTGGGATCAGAGGAAGAGTCTGCATTATGCAGATGACATAACTCTGCCTGCTGAAAGTGAAGAGGATTTAAAACATTTACTGATGACGATTAAAGAACATAGCCTTCAGTATGGATTGCAACTCAACATGAACAAAACAATGATCCTTACAACTGGGTCAATATGGAACTTCACAAGAAATGGAGAAAAGATTGAAGTTGTCCATGATTCTCCTTTACTTGGTTCTACAATCAACAACCATAGATGTAGCATTCAAGAAATCAAGAGATGCATTGCTTTGGGAAAAGCTGTGGCAAAAGATTTCTGTAAAGCATTGAAAAGAAAGATGTCATAATGAAGATGAACTTGAGCCTGACTTATGCCATGGTATTCTAGTCACATCATATAGTTGTGAAAGCTGAACATTGAACAAGGGAGACAGGAAAAGAATTGATACTTTTGAATTATGGTGCTGGAGATGATTATTGAATATACCATGGACTGCCAAAACAACCAACATATCTGTCCTAGAAGAAGTGCAACCAGAGTGCTCCTTGGAAGCAAGGATGGCTAGACTGTGTCTTACATATTTTGGACATGTACTGAGGAGAGACCAGTCCCTGGAGAAGGACATCGTGTTTGGGAGAATAGCAGGTCAGGAAGAACAGGAAAACCCTCCACTAGATGGATTGATACAGTGTCTGTAACAACGGGCTTACACATAAATAAGATTGTGTGGCTGACACAGTATCAGGGCATGTTCCATTTTGCTGTACATAGGTTCGCTATGACTTGGACTTGACTCATCAGCACCTAAAAACAACAACAACAACAGCAACAACAACAACAACATTTTTTCATTGATGGGAATCTAGGCTGATTCTATTACTTGAGTATTGTGAACAGTGCCATGATAAACAGGAGTACGTAGGTATCTCTATAGTAAACTGGACTGATTCTTTTGGATATATACCTGAAAGTCATATAGCTGAATCTTATGAAAGTTATATATTCAATTTTTGAGGACCCTCCATTAGGATACTTTTCCAGTTAATTCTTGTCAGCAATTTTTTTCTTGATGATAGCCATTCTGACTGGAATGAGATGGAATCTCTAGGTAGTTTTGATTTGCATCTCCCTAATGTCAAACAGGGCTGGGATTTAGCTCAGTTGGTAGAGCGCTGCACTGCAGTCTCTGAGGTCCGGCTTTCAATTCCCAGCACTGTAAAAATGAGAGGAGGACCTGGCAATCCACTCCCAAGGCAATCCCAAAACAGCCATTGAAAACCCTATGAGGGTCGCTATGAGTCGGATACCAACTAGAAGGCACCTAACAACAACAACAATGTCAAACAGCCTGCAGCCTTAGCCCTGTGGCTTCCTATCTTGTCAGATCTTGGAAACTAAGCAGGGTCAGGCCTGGTTAGTACTTAGATGGGAGGCCATCTGGGAACGCCAAGTGCTCTAGGCTTGGGAGAAGGACCCGGCAACCTACTCCCAAAAATGATTCCACCATTGAAAACCCTATGAACAGCAGAGAAGCACTGACAATAGTGTTTTGCCTGTTGTACATAAGGTCACTATGATTTGGATATTGGCTTGATGGCACCTAACGACAACAGCAACAATGTCAAACAGTTTTTTCATTTTATTGGTCATTTGTACTTCTTCATTTGAGAAGTATCTTTTCAGTCCCTTTGCCCACTAATTGAATGGATTACTTGTCTTTTTGGTGTTTCATTTTTTGTTAGTTCTTCATACATTCTGGATTTTAATCTGCTGTCACATCAATATCCAAGAATGATTTTTCTCATTCTATAGGATGTCTTTTCACTCTGTTAATTATTTCTTTTGCTGTGCAGAAGGTTTTTGTTGTTGTTAGGTGTCACAGTGACCCTCCTAGGATTTTCAATGCCTGATTCGGTGTTGCTTTGGGAGTGCATTGCCAGGCCCTTGTCCTGTTTTTGCAGTGCTGGGGATTGAACCAAGGACCTGAGAGAGTGCAATGTAATACTACACCAACTAAGTTAAACCCCTGCCCCACAGAAGCTCTTTAGTATGCTGAAATCCCATCTGTCAATTTTTGCTATTATTTCCTGTGCTATTGAAGTCCTATTCAGAAAATTTGTTGTTGTTGTTGTTGTTGCTGTTAGGTGCGGCCGAGTCAGGTCCAACTCATAGCCACCCTATGTATAAAAGAATGAAACACTCCTTGATGCTGTGCCATACCCAGCACTGTGTCAGTACTTCTCTGCTATTCTTAGGGTTTTCAATGGCTGATTGTATTGTGATTGTTTCAGAAGTGAGTTGCCAGATCCTTCTTCCATTTTCGTGGTGCTGGGGATCAAACCTGGGGCCTTAGAGAGTGCAGAGCAGCACTCTACCAACTGAGCTAATCCCCAGCCCCTAGGAAATTATAGCCTGTTACTTTCTCTTGAAGTGCTTTTCCTGTTTTTCTTTGGTAATTTCAAAGTTTTGGGTTATATATTAAAGTCTCTGATTAATTTTAAATTTATTTTTGTACAGGGTGAGTGATATGGATGAAATTTCAGCCTTCTACATGCATATGCCAAGTTTTGCTAGCACCACCCTGTCTTTTCTCCAGTGTATGTTTTTGACATTTTGGTCAAGAATCAGATGGTTGTAGCTGCACAGTCTTATTTCTGGGTCTTCTATTCCATTGGTCTTTGTTTTCATGTCAATACCACTTTGTGTTAACATGTCTGTAGTATAGATTGAATTTAGGTATTGTGGTGCATCCTTTTGCCCAGAACTGGTTTGATTATTCAAGGTTTTTGTGTTGCTATACAAGTTTTAGGATTTTTTCTCATTCAGTGAAAAATGTCATTGGAATTTTGATGGGGATTGAACTGAATAAGTAGATCACTTTTGGTAGTATGGCCCTTTTAATAATATCAGTTCTGCAGATATGAACATAGGAGGTCTTTCCATCTTGTAGTGTCTTCAATTTCTTTCATCATTGTATGTAGTTCTCATTGTAGAGGTCTTAAACTTATTTCATTAGGTTTATTCATACATATTTTTGAGGCTATTAAGAATGTGATTATTTTTCTGATTTGTTTCTCAGCAAGTCCATTATTGGTGTATAGAAAAGCTACTATTTTTGTGTTGATTGCATTTATTGTACCTAAAAGACTTCTATGGGTGAAGAACCTGGCAGCCCACTCCTGAAACTATCACAAAACAATCAGCCATTGAAAACCCTAT
Source organism: Pedetes capensis (assembly GCA_007922755.1). NCBI lineage: Eukaryota > Metazoa > Chordata > Mammalia > Rodentia > Pedetidae > Pedetes > Pedetes capensis. The sequence goes on along the minus strand of VMDO01032522.1, from coordinate 5,909 downwards.
GTATAGCAGAGAAGCACTGACATAGGGCTGAGTATAGCACAGTGACAGGGCATGTTTCATCTGTTGCACATAGGGTCACTATGAGTCAGACCCGACTGACAGACAACTAACACACACAAAAAAAAACACACACACGTATAAGATCATGTCATCTGCAAAAAGGGATAATTCAACTATCCTATTTCACATTTGTTGTTGTTGTTGTTGTTGTTGTTGCTAGATGCCATTGAGTCATGTGTGACTCATAATGACCCTCTTGGGGTTTTCAATGGCTGGTTGTTTCGGGATTGCCTTGGGAGTGTATTACCAAGTCCTTCTCCCATATTTCACATTTGTAGCCATTTTATTTTGTTTTACTTTTAATTATTGTAATCTGGATCTGACTTTTTAGCCATCCAAAACTGTTGGAAAGGTGTGGATTAGATTTGAGAATATGTGATATTTATTGTATCTTCTTAATAAATTTTTCCCATTTTTAGTGACCTTCTTTATATCTCTTAATTTTGGCTTCAATTCTACTTTGCCAGATGTGAGTATAGCCACTCCAGCTTCCTTTCATATTCCAGTTACTTGCAATGTAATTTTCCTTACTCTTATTTTTGTTCTATGTAAGTCTTTTCCAGTGTGTTGTATTTATAGCAGATAAAGACAGATGAATCTTATTTTCTAATCCAATCATCCAGTCTGTGACTTTAATTGGAGACTCTAGACCATCTGTACTTAGGGTTATTATTGAAAGGTATGTGCTAATTCCTATAAGTTTGAGGTTTTATTTTTCATGGTAATTTGAGTATGCTGTGTTCATTTCCTTGTTCTGATTCATCTTAGAGGTTTGCTGATTTACTGATTAATAATGTGTGATTCTTCCCTAATTTTCCTTTGCTTATGTATTCTTCTAGTAAGATTTATTCTATCCCTAGTTTCTGTGACTGTGGATGTGTTTTTTCTTCTATATGTAGGATTCTTTTAACTATCTGTTGCAATGCTAGTTGAGTGGTCAAGAATTGTTTTGGTGTTTGCTTATCTTGGGAGGGCTATTATCTCTTCAGTTTTTATTTACTTACTCATTTATTTATTAATTTTTTCAGTTAGATCTCTACCATGAAGCTGCAGGATCTTGCTAAGTTGTAAAGCTGCCACTGATCTCTAACTCATGATCCTCCTGCTTCTACCTCCTGAGTAGCTGTGATGTGTATGCCACATCACCCAGCTGTTCTTTTTTGTCATTGTTTTGTTTTTGTGGTGCTGGGTGATGGAACCCATGAACTCATACATGCTATGCAAGAGCTCTACCACTGAACTACGTCCATAGCCCATTCCTTTGATTTTAAAGGACAATTGTGCTGGATATAGTAATTGTGGTTGGCAGGTGTCTTTTTCAGGGTTTCAAATCTATCATTACATAATCTCCTGCCTTTGAGAGTTTCTTCCAAACAATCTGCTGTTATTCTAATATGTTTGCCTTTGCGAGTACTTTGGAGCTTCTCTTTTTGCAGCTTTCAATAGTCTTTATTCACTCTTGCTATTTTAACTATAATATGAAATGAAATCATCTGCAGCCATACTACACTGGCATCCAATCCCATCTGATTTCAGAAGCTAAGCAGGATCAGCCTGGTAAGTCCTTGGATGGGAAACTGCCTGGGGATACCGGGTGCTGCGGAGTAGGGCGAAGGACCTGACTTCCCATTCCCCAAACTTTCAGCTATTGAAATCCCTATGAATAGCAGAGACACAATGACCTGATCCGGGGCCTGGCACAGTGTAGGGGAGTGTTTCATTATGTTGTATATAGGGTCTCTATGAGTTGGACCCAACTTGGTGGCACCTAGATATGTGTGGAGAGGGGGTAATGAGTTGTTTTATCTCTCGTTTCCAAACAGGTCAAAGCAGATATGGTTAAATGGAGGCCAAGCTCTATCCTGCCTTGCTCAATTGCACATGAACTAAGACAATGTTGCTCCTGGGCTGAATTTGTGCCAGGCATTTCCATATGCAGTTTTGGCAATGTGGCGAGTGCTAGAGCTATGGCCTGAGACCATAAACTACATGGCTGGAAGCTGCCTCACACCAAATGTGCTCTTCCTGTTCATGTGCAGCTGCAAGAAATGACTAAGCAGGGGCTGTGTTTCCACAAATATATCAGGGACTCTGAGAGTGGAGATGGTGATCTCAAACTAAAGCAGTCTGCACCTGTGGAGAGACAGGCACTGAGTGAATCTGCCTGCCCTGACTAGCTGGTCTCTACCCCAGCCCATGGTCACATCTATATACAGCCCTTCTCAGTCTCCTTCTCAGAGATTACGCAACTTTTTTCCAAGTGGAAGTACCCTTTACTTTCCTCTGCAGCTCAACCCACTCTTCCCTGCACATAAACCTGCATACACAAATTTTTACCCAAGTTTCACCCAGTTTTCTTGCCCACACTAACCTTATAGGTGATTGCTGAGTTATCATGTGAAAAGGAGAGGTCATTGATATTTGGAGGTATAATAATGCAAGGGCATTTTATCCCCTGGGCCATGGGGCTGAACAAAAATATCCCACTTAAGATGATTTGTAATCAAGCCACCAGTTAATAAGCTAGGAAATACAGGGGGCCTTTTCCCAATGTCTTCTTGATGTGCACACTCCAGATCTCTCATCTCAAATGATATTTTGTGGAGCATAAGATTGTATGCTAGTTGAACTTAATGAGGCTTTACTTTTCGGTTTTGGTTAAAAGCCCATGAAAGAGGATTTTTCATATTCCCTACAGTATTGTCAAGGGTCCAATGTTAAGAGTCGTTTGTTTTACAAATCTAAATTCCATATTTCTGGTTTTAATTTGATCTCTTACTTTCTACTGTTTATTGTATTCCAGTGCCTTTCCTCACCACCGACCTCTCCCTGAAGCCATGCACTGTTTTGTTTCAAACTTGTGCTGACACAAGGATGTTGTGTGTGTCTCTAATTCACCACCAACTCTCTGCATATGGTCTTCTTGAAAGAAATATCTATTCTATACTTAATTTCGTTTGTTTGTTTTGTTGCAGATGTCCTTTACAAGGTAGAAGAAGTACCTTTCATTTTACTGCTAATTTTTATTATGAATGAATGATAAATGTTGTCAAATGCTTTTCCTGCATCAATTTGTATGACCACATGATTTTTTTCTTGAGATTATTAATAGGCTTAATTGATTTTAGAATGATTATCCATTCTCAAGTAAAAAAGTCTATTTGTGGTATATTATTGTTTTCTCAAGGAAAAAAGTCTATTTGTGGTATATTATTCTTTTAAAAAGTTACTGTATTTCTTTTCATAATTCTTTTCAACATTTTTATTAATATATGTTAATGTGCAGTATGTATTTGTACAGTTTGCTTTTTTGTACTGCTATTGAGGTTTTGTATCATAATCTGCTGTGTTCATAACAAGTTGAAAATGATGCCTGCATTTATATTTTCTGTAAGACAGTAAACTTCATTTCTTTTTTGCATGTTTGGTAAAAATTACTAATGAAAATATCTAGGCCTGCAGACCTATTTCAGGTTTTTAACTAAAATTTAATTTTATTTACTAAATATAAGATTATTTTATCTATCAATTTCAATTTTGGTCACTTTTGGAAGTTTATGAATTTTTTTTCTCATGTGTTTCTTTGTCTTTTTGGTACTGGGGATCTAACCCTGAGCTTTGCACCTGCTAGGCAAGTGTTCTACCACTGAGCTAAATGTCTAGCCCAGAAGTTTATGAATTTCTAAGAATTGTTACCCAACATGTAAGTGGATAAATTTATTGATATAGCGATGTTAAGTGTTATGATTTTGTTATGATTTTAATATTGCAACTACCCATAGTTATGTCTACTCCTTTACTCCTGATATTGGTGACTTATATTATCATTATATTTTCACTGCCACTTTTGAAAGAATTTTATCAATTTTATTGATCTTTCCAAAGATCCATCTTTGGTTTCATTGATTCTCTTTATTGCTTTTGTCTTTTCTATTTTATTTGCTTCTGTTCTGATCTCTTAAATTATTTGAGACCTTCTTTTTTATCCAATATATGAATTGATACTATACTCTTACTTTTTATAACTATTTTAGTTTCATTCCAAAATTTTAAATATCACAGATAATATTAAGTAAAATCATGAAGTTTGAGTCATAATCACAGATGTATCCAAAAGAAGGTTTAGAAAATTGATGAAGACTTCTTAAGAAAGTAAGTATATATAACCAAGGGTAATAATGTGATAAAAAATATGGACACAAACGACCAAACTGACAGACTAGAAGCAGTTTCCCTGTAATACTTTGAATGAGAAAGCTCAGTGGAGCAAAGGAGAAACTGAAATCTTAGGAGAGAAAAAAAGAGAACACAATAGGGGATACAATAAAGGTGTTGTTTTTGTTGCCAACCAAGCACACACAAAATGAATAATTTGGAACAGAAGGAACAAAATATCATGTGTCCACACACTGGCTCCAACACTGGCAGGGGAAAGGGAAGAGCCATTCCCTGGAAGAAAATAAGTGTTTTACCCACACAAAATCAAACCCCCATGTTTTACAAGCTCTATATCCAACTCATAGAAATAGAAATGGAATACTCCCAAACTAACTCTTTGAAGCTGGTGTCACTCTAGTAGCAAATATATAGACCAACAGACCACTTTTTTCTGAAAAACATAGACATAAAAATCCTCAGTAAGACACTGGCAAAGTGAATAAAACAATACATCAAAAACTATATATCACAATCAACTGGATTTCATTTCACACATGTACAGCAATTTCAACATACCCAAATCAATAAATGTATTAAAACATATTAATAGACTCAGAGATAGAAATCACATTATCATCTCAAAGGATGCAGAAAAACCCTTTGATGAAGTTCAACATCTGTCTATGATAAAAGTACTAAATAAACTGGGAATTGAAAGAACAAAGTTCAACATGATAAAGTCTATAAATGACAAACATATAGCCAACATTATATCAAATGGGGAAAAACTGAAAGCATTCCCTCTAAATTTAGAATTGAGACAAGGGTGTCCATGCCCTCCACTCTTATAAAGTATAGTGACTGAAATTGTAACCATAGAAATAAGGCATGAGAAATATATAAAAGAGGTACAAATACAGAAAGGAGAAACCAAATCATTCCTATTTGCAGATGACATGACTCTATACTTAGAAGACCCTAAAGACTACTCTAGAAAATTCTTAGATTTGATCAATATCTTTAGCAAAATAGAATTTCCATATGATCCATCCATAGGACTTCTAGATACATAAACAAATAAGTCAAAGTCAGCTTACTATAGATATATCTGCCTGTACATTATTCACACTAACCCAATTATGGAATCTGCTTAAATACCCATTAGTGGATGAATGAAGTAAACATGGTATATATGCACAAAAAAGTTTTACTCAGTGATAAAGAATAATGAAATTATGTCATTTACAGGAAAATGGATGGAACTAGTGATCATTCTATCAAGTAAAATAAGCCAGTCCCACAAAGAAAAGTGCCACATATTTTCTCTCATGTGTAAAATCTATGGGGAGTAAATGGCATGAAAGTAAAAAGATGGCTACTAGGAACATGAAATGGGAAAAGGGAAAGAGAGAGAGAGAGAATAATACAGGGAAATAATATGATCAGATTACATAATATTAGTATATGAAAATGTAACAATGAAGCTCCTTTCTTTTTTTTTTATTAGAAATTTTTAATGTACATCATAATGTGATTCATTTTGACATGCTTTTCGTTGTGACAATTTTCATATATGCAATTGATAAGCATTATTCATATAGGTTACCCCTTACCCTCCTCTATGTTTCCCCCCTCCCCCCTTCCTATCTAAGTTTCCCATCCAAGTCTTCTCTATCTTTTACTATATAGTA
>VMDO01032521.1:0-18896 GCA_007922755.1 Pedetes capensis | reverse complement strand
ATGGTCTGATCCACAGTCAGCACCTGGTCTTGTTTTCACATTTTGTACCGAGCTTTTCCATCGTCTCTTTCCACATAGGTAGTCAATTTGATTCCTGTATGTTCCATCTGGTGAAGTCCATGTGTATAGTCTCCATTTATGATGTTGAAAAAATGTATTTGCGATGAAAAGGTCATTGGTCTGACAAAATTAGATCATGCGATCTCCAGCTTCGTTTCTTTCACCAACACCTTATTTTCCAACTACTGAGCCTTCTTCTTTGTTTCCAACCTTTGCATTCCATTCACCAGTGATTATCAGTATGTCTTAATTGCATGTTTGATCTATTTCAGATTTGAGAAGCTGACAGAAGTCTTCCCTTTCTTCATTTGTGGCCTTAGTGTTGGGTGCATAAATTTGAATAATAGTCATATTAACTGGCCTTCCTTGTAGGTGTATGGATATTATTCTATCACTGACAACATTGTATTTCTTGACAGATCTGGAAATGTCTTTTTTGATGATGAATGCAACCCCATTTCTCTTTAGTTTATCATTCCCAGCATAGTAGACCATATGATTGTCTGACTCAAAATGGACTATAGTGGTCCACTTTAGCTCACTGATGCCTAGAATGTCCACGTTTATGCACTCCATTTCTCTTTTAATGATTTCTAAATTTCCTAGATTCATACTATGTACATTCCATGTTCCGATTATTAATGGATGTTTGCAGTTGTTTCTCCTCATTTTGAGTTGTGCCACATCAGCAAGTTGAGCACCCTGGGGCTTTCTTCCATTTCTGTCATCATGGTAGACTTTACTTTGAGGAGGCAATTCTTCCCCAGTAGTCTTTTGAGTGCCTTCCAACCTGAGGGGCTCATTTACTGGCAGTATATCTGACGGTGTTTCTCTGCTATTCATAGGGTTTTCAATGACTGGTTGTTGGAGGAGTGGTTCGCCAGGTCCTACTCCCTAGTCTATCTTAGTCTGGAAGCTCAGCTGAAAACCTGTCCACCATGGCTAACCTTGCTCATGTCTGATGTTACAGTGGCAGAGCTCTCAGCCTCATTGCAACCCACAAGCCCCCACAGTGCAGCAAACTGACAGACCTATGGGGGAATCTCTTAGTAGAAATCCTAAAATCCAAGGAAGCATGGAATGACATATTTTAATCCCTGCGGGTAAGTGACTACCAAAAAAGATTACTGTATCCACCAATGTTATCTTTTAAAATAGATGGAAAAACAAAGACTTTCCAAGATAAGCACTAACTAAAGCAATTCATGATCACTTAGCATTGGAAGAATGCATAAAGAAATCCTACATACAGACAAGGAAGAAAGTCACAATCATGAAATCTCAGGAAAGAACAAATTTTACAAGAAGAGATAACTGAGAATTAATAAAGAATATAACATGTTCCACTCAGTATACCCATAAACCTCTCAGACAAATAAGAGAGAATGAAAAGAACAAAGGATACTCAAATAAACCAAGAAAAAATAAATAAAATTACAAGAAGTAACTGGATGCTATGGCACATGTCTATAATCCCAGGAACTTAGAAGGCTGAGGCAGGAAGATCATGAGTTTAAGGCTAGAGACAGCCAAGGCAAATTAGCAAGATTCTGTCTCAAAATAAAAATAAAAACGTGATTGGAGGTTGCAGCTCAGTGGTATAGCAGTTACTGAGCATCATGAGGCCCTTAGTTTAGCTCCTCAGTCCTAATGAAAAAGTTACACAAATTAGCACATACCTCTCAATAATAACACAAATGTAAATGGTTTTATCTCTCTATTTAAAAGAGACAGATTGTCTAATTAGATCATAAAACAAGGTCCAAGTGTGTGCTGTCTGCAAGAAACATACTTTGTTGGCAAACACATAAACAGAATGAGTGAAAGAATAGAAATTATATACCAAAAAAATAGAATCTGAAGGCAAGTTGAATTGCCTAAACTCATATCTGACAAAGTAGACTTCAACCTAAAATTAAAAGAGGCAAAGAATGTTATCACATACTAATAAAGAGAATAATTATCTGGGCAAGGTGGCACATGCCTATAATCCCAACCACTTAGGAGGCAGAGGCTGGAGGACCTCAGGTTTGAGGCCAGAGACAACCTATATAACATAGCAAGACCCTGAATATATATATATATATTCTCTCTCTCTCTATATATATAGAGAGAGAGACCCTGAATATATATATATATTCTCTCTATATCTATCTATCTATCTATCTATCTATCTATCTATCTATATATATCTATATCTATATCTATCTATCTATCTATATATATATATATATATATATATATATATAGAGAGAGAGAGAGAGAGAGAGAGAAGGTGCATTCCACTAGTAGGGCACTGCAAAAAAGTATGAGGCCCAGGGTTCAACTCCCAAGTTCCACAAATAAAAAAATTAAATTAGAACAATTAACCAAGGGTATATAATGATTATAAATGTGTATACACTACATTTTGGTGTGCCCAATTTCATAAAACAAACTCTACTGGAATAAAAAGACAGATAGATCCAGATGCAATAATACCAGAATATTTCAATACTTCAGTCTCATCTACATATAAATTATCCTGACAGAAACATTAACAATCTTTAGAGTTAAGTTGCATCATAGATCAAATGGACTTACAGACATCTACAGAATATTCCATCCAACAACTTCAGTAAACATGCTCCTCAACAAACCATGGAACTTTCCCTAAAATACATTAAATATTAGGCCATGAAGTAAGTCTCAATAAATATGAAAAAATGAGAATAATTTCTTATAACTAATCAGATCATGATACAATAAAACTAGAAATCAACAGGAAGAGAAACTATAACAATCATAAAACACATCAATATTGAAATATCAGAGAGTCATTTAAATAATCAGGGGAAATTCTAGATCAAATGACAATGAATACAACACTTGCCAGAATCAGTGGGATATAGCAAAAGCAATTCCAAAAGGCACCTTTATAGCTATGAGTACCTGCATTTAAAAATCAGAGAATTCAGAAATATATAACCTAATGGTGTCCCTCAAGAGCTTTGAGAAACACAAAATTAATAGAAAGGAGTAACAAAGAGCATAGCTGAAATTAATGAAATAGAAGCCAAAAGAGCAAAATAAAGGATCAAAACAGTGAATAGTTGATTCTTATGAAAAGATAGGGGCTCCACGGGTAGAGCGCTGTGCTGCAGTCTCTGAGGTCCCGAGTTCAATTCCCAGCAACGCAAAAATGGGAGGAGGGCCTGGCAATCCACTCCCAAGGCAATCCTGAAATAGCCATTGAAAAGCCTATGAGGGTCACTATGAGTAGGACCCCGACTCGACAGCACCTAACAACAACAACAAATGAAAAGATAGGTTGAACAAACCATTAGCCAAACTAATCAATAGAGAAGAATTAAATCAATAAAATTAGACATGAAAAGGGAGATGTTACCTCAGATACCACTGAAATCCAGAGAATTGTTAGGGAATATTTGGAAAAAAAATATCCCAATAGACTAGAAAAATATAGAAGAAATGGATAACTTTTTAGATATATATGTCCTATCAAAAACAAAAACTGTATAAAAATATCTATAATGATCAATTAAATTGAAGCAATAATAATAAGTCTCCTAACAAAGAAAAGCCCAAGACCAGACAGATTCACTGCAGAATTCCACTAGGTCTTTAAATAAGAACTAATACCAATGCTCCCAATTCTTCCAGACTCATTATATACAGATAATATTATCCTGATACCTAAACTGGATAAGGATACAACAACAACAACAACAACAACAACAACAACAACAACTATACAACTTTATGATCATTGTTGCAATAATTCTCAATAAAATACTTGCAAAGCAAATTAAACAATGCATTTAAAAGATCATCATTTAAAAGATACACTATGATTAAGTGGGCTTCATTTTAGAGCTGTACGGATAGTTTAACATATGCAAATCAATAAATATAATACAGCAGATAAATAAAATCAAGAACAAAAATCACATTATCTCGATAGAGGTGGGAATAGCCTTCAACAAAATTCAACATCCCTTCATGATAAAAGCCCTAAAGAAACTATGAAGGATCATACTTCTGCCTAACAAATGTTATTTATTGTAGGGAGAAATTGGGAGGAAGTTTGCAAAAACCTCAAAACTGGGAAAACGGCTTTTGATTATCTGGTTTGTAAATTAAAAATATAGGGAAATTGAAAGTAACTTGGTTGGATGTTTGTACAAACCCTTCACAAATCCCCGGAACCTGACTGGACAATTGGACTCAAAGCTGATGGGATCGGGCCATTCCGTGGGTGAGGTATACAAGACCACCAACATGGACGCATCTGCCTGTAAAGCAGTATAAGAGCTGCTGGCACTTAAATCTGTATGCTTTGGGTTTTCTCTCCGCCCAGATAAGGGCAGATAAGTAAAGAGATGTGCTTGTCCCCGCAAGGCAAAAGTGCCCGAGGCTTTTCCTTTCTCCCATCTCCGCCAGTGTCCTGAGGGCCTCAGGACTCTGCACCCCTCACCTGAGTGTCCTGAGTAAATTGTGTTTAGTATCTGTGTGCACCAAGGCACTGCCTGCCCCAACATCCGTGCCGGACCAGGAGGTGCACGCCCTGCAATTTACGTGACTAACCTATAGCCAACATTATACTGTATGGTGAAAAATGGAAAGCATTTTCCCTAAATTCAGGAATAAGATAAAGGTGTCTATTCTCACCATTTTTATTTAATATAATGCTTGAAATTTTTCCCAGAGAAGTAAAGCAAGAAAAAGAAATAAAAAGAATACAAATAGGTAAGGAAGAAGTCAAATTATCCATGTTTGCACATGATATAGTCCTATACTTAAAAGGTCCATAAGCTTCCACCAGAAGACTCTTAGCTCTGATAAACACTTTCAGGAAAATAGTTGAACACAAATCAGTGTAACAAAATTGGTAGCTTTTCTATATACCTATAATGAGCATGGGCTGGGATTTAGCTCAGTTGGTAGAGCACTGCTCTGTAGTCTCTGAGGTCCCGAGTTGGATTCCCAGCACCACAAAAATGGGAGAAGGACATGGCAATCCACTCCTGAGGCCGTCCTGCAACAATCAGCCATTGAAAGCCCTATGGGGATCGCTATAAGTCAGAAACAACTCCACAGCACCTAACAACAACAACAATAATAAGCCTGATGAAAGAGAAGTCAAGAAAACAATCCCATTCACAATATCCTTAAAAAAATCTAGGCATAAACTCAATGGAAGATGTTAAAGATGTCTACCATGAAAACCATGAAACAGTGAAGAAAGAAATTGAAGAATACACTGGAAGATGGAAAGACATCATGAATTGGCAGGATTAATATTATTAAAACAGTCATATTATTAAAAATAATTTACATATTTGATGTAATCGTCATCAAAAATCCAATGATATTCTTCCCAGAGTTAGAAAAAAAGTCCTAAAATTTATATAAAAACATCCTAAGCTAAAAGAGCAATGCTGGATCTATCATAATACTTACCTTTAAACTATACTACAGACCCATAGTAACATAAATGCATGGTATTACTACAAAAAGAGACACAGAGACAAAAGTTAAAGAATAGAAGATTCAGTAATAAGCCCACACAGCTGTAGCTATCTGATTTTTGACAAAGGTTCAAAAAACATATATAAGAATGCACATAGATGATAGTAAGCACTTTATATGCATGCATAGAAAGGTTATAATGAAACTTATTTGTGCAATTAATATGTTAGTTAGAAACTGCAACTCAAAAAAAAAATGAAAAACAACAACAGAAAAGAAATTGACAGATGAAGAAAAGTCCTAAAAGTAATTTATCTACATTTTTTCTTAATTTTTCATTCAGAAGGATGGTATAAACACCTAGCTGTGTATGTCTGCATATATATGCATTTATATTTATATAGTTTATGGGCTGGGGTTTAGGTCAGTTAGTAGAGCACTTGCTCTGTGATCTCTGAGGCCCTGGTTTTGATCCCCAGGACCACAAAAAATGGAGAAGGACCTGGGAACCCATTCCTGAAACAATCCTGAAAACAATCAGCCATTGAAAACCCTATGAATAGCAGAGAAGCACTGACATAGTGCTGGGCATTTCACAGTGTCAGGGAGTGCTTCATTCGGTTGAACATAGGTTCACTATGAGTCAGAGTCGACTTGATAGCATCCATCAACAACAAAAACAGCAGCAACATATAGTTTATATATACATAATGGATATATATTTTTCCTAAGGATTCTTACATCCACATCTGAAGAACATAACTTAAAATCTCTCCTTGTTTGGTAACTAGTATTAGCATCTTTACTTCAGTTCAATTACAATTTTTTCTTCATAAAATGCTCAGCAACATTTCCACTGATTTTAAGATTTTTCCTGAGGATATATATGATCCTTGAAATAATGTGAAAATGCATATAAAAATTTCATATGAACATTTGAAAATAAAGCATGTAAATGAAAAATTCAGAAAGTAAGTTAATTGGAGTCCACTAAAAGAACTGTTGACAGTTTGCACAGATGCCCTGAAGTTAAATAGGATTGCAAAGTAAATTAACACTTTAACAAGATTGAAGGAAAAATGTCAGAGCTCCTAAATGGGGAAAAATAAATACTTTCAGTACTTTGAAAACATCCATTTATGCACAAAACTTGACATGCTAATTATATGTTATGCTTATCTATTAATTAAAGTAGATTTGCTCCATTCTCATAGTAGATATACTTATTTTAAGTTGCTGCATATACTCGCAGCTAATAAGAACTGCCTTTAAAATAACAAGCCTAAGATTTTATAGTTAAAAATTTTCCTTCCAACAATGAATCTGTGACAATAAGTTTTATACTATTACTCTATTACTTTATTCAATAAATTAGTTTTAACAATCTACATAATATAACAGTGTATAGGCCCTGGATAAATATTTATGTGCTGGTTAAGTGGATGAATGAATGATTTTTTCTTTGATTACAGGCTTAAAATATCATTCTAATGGAAGAAATACAGTTTTCTAAAATATATAGTACTTAAGAAAAATGTCAAAATTGTCTATTATTCAATGTGTAGGGTATTATCTTCAAACCAAACCTGTCATTTATGAAGTATTTGTATAATTCTTTTTATTCTCCAAGAGAGGAACTGCTGACAGCAAGCTTAACATATCATTTTCCTGAAATATGATTATTTTTCCTATTCAAGGCATTTCTTTTTTAATCTTAAATAAATGTAATCTTAGAAATTAAAGAGAGAAAATGACAGAATGTTTTAATGACTTAAACAAGATATTGAGCCAAATCAGTGAGAATAAAAATAGAACAGGCAGGCTGTGTACTTTTGTGTTTGAGATGATCCTGAATTTGAACGAAGCTGTCTACAATCAGCTTGAAGAAAAGAGTTTAATGATACTATGGTTTGAATATGATTCATCCCCTCCCAAACCCATGTTGAAATTTGATTATCATTGTGGCACACTTAGGAGGTGGGAACTTTAAAAGGTGATTAGTTCATTAGGAGGAATTAATATGGCACCCAACAGCCTATATAGTCGTTATAATAGTTGTTGTTAGGTGCAGTTGAGTCACGTCTGACTCATAGCAACCTTATTTTTTATATGTGAGCTTCTTGCTGCAACCACTGTTTCTTCTTACTTTGGGTGGTGCCACATCAGCAGAAGGAAGTCCTAAGGACTCTGTTCCATTCCAGTTTTAAGGTCAGCTCTTTTTTGCGGAGGCAACTTTTCCCCAGTCATTTCTTGAATGACTTTCAGCCTTGGAGGCTCATTTTCCAGCACTACATCTGACAATGCTTCTCTGCTATTCATAGGGTTTTTAATGACTAATTGTTTAAGGAGTGGGCTGCCAAGTTGTTCTCCCTAGTCTATCTTAGTCTGGAAGCTCAACTGAAACCTGTACGCCATAGATGGCCCTGCTGATATCTGAAATACTGATGGCATCGCTTTCAGCATCACAGCAACATGAACCCCCTACAGCAGCATAAGCTGTCAGACACAAGAAGGAATTGTTATAAAACAATACTGGCCCTCCTGTTCTTTCTCTTCCATACCCACTTGTTTTCTCTTTTGTTATATTACCAAGTTTTGGCACAGCATGAGTTTTTGCCAGAAGTGGTCACCTGATCTTGGGTATCCAGCCTCCAGCACTATGGGCCAAATAAATTTCTTTCCATTATAAATTACCCAGTCTCATGTATTCTGTTACAACAATAGAAAACAGACTAACAGAAAAGGTAACAACAAAAATGAGTGCAACAATAAAGGACAGAAAGAAGAGAGAGAAATCATCAAAGCAAAAAATTACAAGTGGTTTTACCCTGAAATATTTGAGAATAAAGTTTTGACATAGTACCAATTAACTCATATACCATGCTCAGACTTATGTTTGTCATTTGGTTTGTGAGGACCAGAAGGGAAGACTGCACTAGGACATCCTAGAGAATCTAAATTGTGAGTCTTATACTCTGTGCACCTCGATCTAAACTTTGACATTCAAATGAAACAAGCTTAATGAGCAAGAATGCCATACTTAAAGCCAGATATTGCGTTTGATTTAAGGCTCTGCCATCTAGTAGACAAGGTTTTGGCCATTTGTATTCTTCATTATTTCCTGATCTGCTAAAAATAAAAGTAAAAAATTATCTCTTATACTTATGTCATGGTCATTTTGGAGAACCAACTAAAAACGTATCATAATGTTCTATTTACTAGATGCTAAAGACAGAAACATGGATATATAATTGTCCCTGAACTTTTTGACCACTAGTATTCTTCATTATTTCCTGATGTGCTAAAAACAAAAGTAAAAATTACCTGTTATAGTCATTTTGGAGAACCAACATAAAAAGTATCATAATGTTCTATTTACTAGATGCTAAAGACAGAAACATGGATATATAATTGTCCATGAACTTAAGGATCTTATAACTTAAATGAAGAGACAAAAACTTGTAATAAGCAAGGAAAACATGTTATGGTGTGAAAAATGCTATGGGAACACAGAATTTAGCAGAATTTAGCAGACACAAGGACTGGAGAGGTTGATCCATTCCTAAATCTGGATTGATGAAGAAGGAAGCTTATAGACCAAAACAAAGTGAAGAACATTCAAAAGAGTAAACTGAATTTCTTGTTCTAAATAAAAGAAAACTAGTTGGAAAATTGCTAAAAGTTGTTTTGCTCACTAAAATTTCAGCTCCTTGAGGGGAAAGACAACATCTTATTCTATTTAAATAATTTTCATCTCGCATTGGTCCCTGGTACTTTATAAGTATTTGATATTCATGTGAGGATAATTGTGTGTTGTTATGGTTGTTTTGTTTTGGTTTGGTTTCTTTTTAATTTTTTCTTAAACAATTTCACCTAGCTAGATTAAGAGGAAAGTATAGTTGTCTTTACATTTTTTAAATTCCTTTTTGAAAAAATCATTCAATCCAATTGCCGAAAGTACAATTTTTATGTCGGCATTGGCCCATGGAAGCCTGGTCTTCAGGCTTTGTTTGCTTTGGTGAGCAGCTGGTCTTAACAAGCAGTTGTATCTCTGTGCTGGCATCCCCCTGACCTCAGCTCTCCAGCTTTTCCGCCTGCATGAAACTCCACCATACAGCTGCTAATGCTATTTTTTCAACTTAACAAGAGGTTTCCTCCCAAGTCCTTTGTAACCCATTGTCACATCTGTGTTACATTTATCCATATAAACAAATGATTGACTCTTCCTGCTGTTCACCAGAGGTCTGCCATGAGGATCTGTAGTGCTGGCTTCAACCATTCCTTGGCCATATGCAACTCTCTCCATACTAGTAGAGGACCTGTCAGCATCTAGGAAACCAACAGGGAAATTGAGCATAGATTGTCTCACTCGCTGGGTCCTAAAACGAGTGTAAGGGTTTACTTCCCTGCTATAGGATGTGGCCCAAAAGGAAAATGACACAAGGTCACACCTGTCCTTCTAGTACTTTCTTTTGTTCTACCCAATGAAATAATCATTGGCATCTTATCTGAGCAGATAGGGAGGAAAAAATATTGTTTATGGAATATACAAAATTAAGGCATGAATCTTACATGCCTACACTTTAGAAAAATCAAAACCCTTTTGTATATCTAAAGGCTTTTTTTTTTATATCAAGACCATTGTCTCTATTGTCAGTTCTAAAAATCTATTTTAAAATGCAAAATTAGAGTGATTGTTTCTTTTTCTCTGAACCTTTGTGTTAACAGTCCTCTTCTAAAGGTCATGCTCCCATAATTCCTTAGCTACTAAAGGTAAGGGCTGAGAGCATAACAAATTGTGTTTGAAGTGGGTGGGCAGCACAGGAGCAGGTGTAGGTAGAAGAGTCGATAATTCAATACATGCCTATGTGTATTTTTTTCCTCATACAAAATAGAATGGTGTAGACCATGCTATTGTTATTGACATTGGTGTCCTCACACCTAAAAAATCATGTGGCACATAGGAGAAAACAAATATTTGCCGAATGATGACTTGCACATAAAATGGTTCAAATAATCCTCATCAACACAATCATTTAGAAAAGTATTCAGAGAGGAAAGGGCTAGAGGCAGAAACATGAGAACATGAATAATAAGGGAAAGAAATAGTAGAAAAAGGATCAGTGCAAGGGGATAAGAAACAAAGATCACAAAATAAAAGTAAAACCAAGGTTTGGAGAGAAAGAAAACTGATACAGAAAACAAGGGAGGAGAAAATTTAAGGGGGGAGAAGGTAGTTGCCCATATGAAGAAAAATCAGTGATGGAATAAAGACTTAAGAGCATGTCAGTGGTTTTGATGGTCTGTAGGTCATTAATAACCCTTGGGAGATTAGCTTGAATGAAATGGTTGGTGTAGATAGACTGCAATGAATTGAGGAGTTAGCTGCTTGGATAATGTAAGTGAAAGTGCTTCAGAGATCTTAAACCACTTTGCAAATACTAGTGGGATGTTCACTGACTGGCTGGCATTCATTCACCAGACTTTCTGAATGTACTGATTGTTTTTCACATCAAGAACACACAACTGGGGCTTTAGAAGAGTGATATAATCCATGGAGAATTCAAAGAAACTAATGATAAATTTTCTAATCAGTTTTCTTGTGCCTTACACCAACCTCCCTCTATAATATGCACCAGGTTTAAAGAAATACATTATCATTAAACAATCTCCAACCATTCCCCACGGTTTCTCTCAGGTCAGCTTTCGACTGCCAAAACCCTAGCTACTTGACCTTGGCTTAAGAAATTCTGATGTGTTTATTCAAAATTGATACAATTTGAATACGGCCTTGACTCTGGCCACAAGGGCTGGAAAAAAATCTATCACTTGACCATCCCTCAGAGCTGGCCCTAATTACTTTTCTTTCCATATCTGTTCTTTCTTGGCTTCTCTATCCCTGATTTCCATTCCATTTTTTATAGATTCTCTGCCAATCAAGTCAGCTTACTAGTCACTACACGGACTTAAGATATTATTAATTATACTCTGAAAGGTGTTTTTTTTTTCCTTATCTGAGCCCATATTTCTCAAATAACCTCATTCTAAGTCTTTTTGTAATGACACCTAATTACTAAAACATAAATATGAAGGCATAAAATAAGTAATTTTAGGCTGGATATGTTTAAAATGATTCAGGAAAGTAATGGATTGAGTATATTAATTTATTTCTTAGAGAAAACACTGGCAGATATTAATATTTAAAAGATGCTGCCACTGTTTGAAATTTTTCTACCAGAACTTCATAATTTATCTGTTCAGCACGAGGATTGTCTATGAAGAAAAATGATAAAGTGAAATAATTTCATAGTTATTTTTATTGGCAAAACAGTGACATCTGTTGTTCAATATTATATAAAATGGAATTTTAAATAAAAAACTAGTTTAAATTTGTTTTTAAAAAACTAATAGGTGATGTCCAGCCATTTATTCTCTAATATAAAATCAAGCATAGCTGAATTATTTAGGAATATGAATACTTAACCATTATTCAAAAAGTCTAATATATGTCTTGTTGTTGTTGTTAGGTGCTGTCAAGTCGGTCTCTGACTCTTAGCGACCCTACGTACAACAGGTGAAACACTATTGTCAGTGCTTCTCTGCTGTTCATAGGGTTTTCAATGGCAGGTTGATTTTTAGGAGTGAGTTGCCGGGTCCGACTCCCAAGCCTACAGCACCTGGTATTCCCAGGTGGTCTCCCATCCAAGTACTAAGCAGGCCCGGCCCTGCTTAGCTTCAAGATCTGAGGGGATTGGATTCCACAGGGCTAGGGCTGCAGGCAATATATATCTAGGTGTTAAACATAAAGAGAGAAATAAGATAACAAAGCAATACAGCATAAAATACATAAGTGAACCTGTTCTTTCCCACAGATGTTTTTCACCTCATAAACTCACCAAATATATATTATTTAAATATGTGAAAGCCAAAACTGAAATGTGAGTTAAAGACAAGGTACTGACTGTTCTCTAGCTGGGCACAGTGGTGCCTGCCTGTAATCCCAGTGGCTTAGGAGGCGGAGGCAGGAGGATCATAAGTTCGAGACCAGAGGCAGTCTGTGTAATTTAGAGAGACCCTGTCTCAAAAAGTAAAAAAAAAAAAAAAAAAAAAAAAAAAGACAAGGTATTCCTCTCATCTAACTTCTAAATCTATGGATTTAAACCAATTGTTTACCATGTTGGTGAAAGCTTATTTTCTACGAGTATGACACTTAAGCAGAAGTGGTCAATTTCTTTCCGCCTCTTGCAAGTCTATAAGATGTTACTAATAATTGTTAGGGCTGGGATTTAGTTCAGTTGGTAGAGTGCTGCGCTGCAGTTCAATTCCCAGCGCCACAAAAATGAGAGAAGGGCCTGGCAATCCACTCCCAAGGCAATCCCGAAACAGTCAGCCATTGAAAATCCTATAAGGGTGGTTATGAGTTTGACACCGACTCGATGGCACCGAACAACAACAACAACAAATAATTGTTAGATAGGCAGCATTTTTAAAAGTTTGATAATGCCAATTGGGTCAGTCAGACTTTTCATCACTGTGACAAAACACAACTTATGGGAGAAAGAATATATATTGGCTCATGGGTTCAGAGCATTCAGTCCATGTTTCTGGGCTTGTAATGAGGCACTAGAGCATGGCAGCAATAGTATGTGGCAGAGGCTGTTCATGTCATGGTGTACTGGAGACAAAAAGTAAAGGACTAGGGAACAGGTGTAACATTCAAAGGCCTCGAGTGGCCTACTTCTTCTAGCAAGGCTCTACCTCCTAAAGTTTTCATCAACTCTTCAAAACAGCAATGCCAGCAAGGAGCCAAGTTTTAAATACGTGAGCTGTGAGGGACATTTCATATTCAACCCACAATGTTCTACCACTGTTCCCCAAAGTTAGTGGCCATCTCATAATACAAGATGCACTTAGTGCATCTTCAAGAGTTCCTACAATCCTTTTTTTTTTTTTTTCTTTTTTTTTTTCGGTATTGGAGGTAGTGCCCAGGGCCTCACACTTGCCATGTTTTGCAAGTGCTGTACACTGAGCTGCATCTTCAGTGCTTTTTTTATTTTTTTTAAATTTTTTGAGACAAGGTCTTGCTAAATTATGCAGACTGTTTCTGGTCTCAAACTTGTGATCCTCCTGCCTTCTGCTGGGATTACAGGCATATGCCACCATGCCTGGCAAGTTCCTATGGCCTTAACAAGTCCAAATCCAAAGTGTCTTCTGAGACTCAAGGAAAACTTAGTTATGAGCCCCTATAACATTAAAAGCCTGCAGCTGTAGCCCTGTGGCATCCGATCCTATCAGATCTCGGAAGCTAAGCAGGGTCGGGCCTGGTTAGTACCTGGATGGGAGACTACCTGGGAATACCAGAAGCTGTAGGCTTGGGAGAAGGACCTGGAAACCCCCTCCCAAAAACCAATCTGCCATTGAAAACCCTATGAACAGCAGAGAAGCACTGGCAATAGTGTTTCCCCTGTTGTACAGAGGGTCACTATGAGTCGGATACCAACTCAATGGCACCTAACAACAACAACAACAACAATAACATTAAAAAGAAATTTATATACTTAAAAGATACAATGGCACACAGTAAATATTACCATTCTAAAAAAGGAGAACTAGGAGAAAAATAGGCCTACAGCTATAGCCCTGTGGAATCCAATCCCCTCAGATATCAGAAGATAAGGAGGGTCAGGCCTGGCTAGTACTTGGATGGGAAACCACCTGGGAATACCAGGTGCTGTAGGCTTGGGGGAAAGGACCTGGCCAGCCACTTCTGAAAATCAATCTGCCATTGAAAACTCTATGACCAGTAGAGAAGCACTGACAATAGTGTTTCACCTATTGTATGTAGGGTTATTATGAGTCAGAGACTGACTTGACGGCACCTAACAACAACAGGAGAAAACCAAGGAAGGAATGCACCAAAGCAAAATTGAAACCAGCAGGGCAAACACTAAATCTTGTAGTTCCATGTCTGGCTTCTGGGGCACATAGTATCATGTGAGGTGCCAAGGGCTTGGGCATTCCTGCTCTGTGGCCTTGCGTAAGTGCTTACATGGTCTTTGTCTTGGGATGGCTCCACTCTTTCTTATCATTCTCCTTAAAGAATGTTCCATGTTCCTCATATCTCCAGTATCCTGGGGTCTCCACTGTAGTCTCAGGGACTGCCTGCAGAGACTTCAACCTGTCATACATTGCCTAGCATCTCTAGATTTCCTTTAAAATCTGGGTGGAAACATCCTTGGTCCCATTACTCCTACTTTTTGAATGACTGCAACATAAATAATACCAACATCCACTCCTAACTTGAGTAGCAACTGGGACCCCTTAGACCACAGCTGCATTGGTTCTGAGTGCCTAGGTATCCAAGCACAGTGAAGTCAATCCTGGGGCCACAACCTTGTATGAGCAGGGTGAACTGGAGGCACTCTCATCTCAAGGGAAACTCTTTTGAATGACTTTACTCTTTCATACTCTTGAGGCTGTGATGGGTGGTGTCACACCAATTCCTGAGATACCTACAAGATATATTTCCCTCATGTTGCCCTCCTGCAAAGAACTTGGCTTCTTTATACTGTTAATCTCTTCAGAAAACATGCTTTCCTTAGTCTCAAATTTACAAGAGTTTATATGATCAAATTGCAAATTTTTCAAATCTTTCTGCTCTGCTTTTTCCCCCCAATTCTCAATGTAAACCTGAATAAATTCAGAAAGTAAAACCCATGGCATAGTCTAATTGCTGGCCTTCCTTGAAATTTCCTGTACCAAATTAATAGTCCATTACTTTTAAATTTAATCCTACTCAAAGTCTCAGGGCATGGATAAAATGTAGCCAAGTTCTTTGCCACAATGTAACATGAATGGCCTCTTGTCAAATTCCCAACAGAGCTCTAATTTACATCTGAAACCTAATGAACACAGTTTACTATGTGCATTTCTATCAGCATTCTGACCTGAGCTCCCATGAGAATCACACATTAAGCTCTGCTTGTAGTCTTCTAAGCTATTTGTAACGTATATCTCAAAACTTTTCCAAATTCCTCTACCGGACAAATTTCTAAGGCTTAAGAACCACATGGTCAGGTTTAATTTCAGCAACTGATCCCATTTGTCTGGTACTAATTTTCAATGATAGCCAGACTTTTCATTGATATGTCAAAATACCTGACATGTACAACTTAAGAGAGGAAAGATTTATTTTGGCACACAGTTTCAGAGGGTTCAGCCCATGGTCACCTGGCTCTGTGTGATACAGCACATCATGCCAGTGGGAGCATTTGGTAGAATCTATTCACCTCATGGCAGCTAGGAAGCAGATAAAGAGTAAAGGACTGGGAACCAGGTATAATCTTTAAAGGCACATCCCAAGTGACCTATTTCCTGCAGCTGGGCCCCACATCCTAATGTTTCCTCCACCTCCAAGATGTGGACCAATTGTTTAACACATAAGCCTATAGAGAACATTTCACATTCAAACCATAACACCATATATGCATAAGGGATGGAAGAATTAGAGTTTTTAAAAACTTCTGGTAGGAGTATAAACCAGTACCCTCCATATGAAGAGTGATTTGGCAGTTTTCTGTAATTTTTAAGATGGATATATGCCATCATCCTGTGTTTCCACATCTGTACAAAAGGAGACATTTTCAAGAACTGCAACATTGCAATATTGAAAAATTCAAAGTAGATTTTCTATTATAGGAGAATGGACTACATGTTGCATATGTGCCTAGTAATATACTTTACAATATAAACATAAAATGACTGAATGTGGCTCATTGGTAGAGTCCTTGCATAGAACCTGTGAAGCCCTAGGTTCAATTCTCAGCATGGAAAAAAATAGACAATTACAGTAGCATCTATCAATGTGAGTAAATTTGGTCAAATAGTGTAAGTAAAAGAAACAACTTCAAGAATGATATGCACCAAGTGATCTTTATGTACTTAAAAAAAACCCTTCATAATAATTATTTTCATTGATCATGACACATCAGATATAGTAAAATATAAAACATTTTTGAGAATAATAAATACTATGTTCAAGATAATAATCATTTCTGAAAATAGAGGGAAGTGAATATTACCTAGAGTGGATACACAAGACTTGAACTGTATCTGAATTGTTTCCTTATTTTAAAATCGAAGAAAACATGACTCAACATAAGGCAAAATTAAGAGTTGTTATAAAATAATTCATGGGTTAAATGGTTCTTTATTTTAACAAAGAAGCAAATATGAAGCAAAATAGGGCAAATTTAGGAGTTGTTATAAATAAATTGTGAGTACATTAATTCTCATTAACTAAGAATACTTTTCTGCTTGTTTGAGCCATTTTATAATTTTCTTATAAATAATATTAAAACTCTAGTTCTGAACCTCATAGAAAAAAGAATATCTGAATTAATGTCTAAATAGAGCAAAAATAGATAATGGAGGTAATTTTGGGGGAAAAGTTTAATTGTATGGGAAAAGATATTTGTTAGATAAGATTTTTTTTAGAAATGATTGGAAAATTCAATGAAAATGATTATGCTTGTGGTCATGTGTGAATACAACATTAATATTAGGTGTATGTATCACAAACAAATGAAAAATTAAATAAGAATGCGAGAATAAAGCCCTCTAAAGAACTCTAAGCATGACATTTTAAGCATTTTCTAGTATGCGATATGGTAGATAATGGTTCTACTAGAAACCAAAACCCTAATGTGGCTTCAAAGAGCATCTTAGTATTAGCTCAGTCTAGATTGTGATATGCTCTGTTTGCCAGAAGCTCTGGGGTCTGCTAATGGAGAAGAGAAAATTGAATGCCACTCATTGTTACCTAGAGCCTTGATCCCTGAAAGCAGTATTTTCTTTTATCATAAAATATTGTACTTTTAAATAAGTTTTTAAAATAAAAAAAACTATCAGATAGATTTTTGAAAAAAAACCAGTTCTGAAAAATGTAAGCCTTAAAAAGTATAATTTTGGAGAATAACAGTAAAACCAGTTTTGTTTTATCCATACCTCACTTATAATTCTCTTTTAAAATATATACACCCTACACATTTATTTCTCCCACACGTCTGTCACCTTGCCACACTGTGGGGACTTGCGTGTTGCAATGAGGCTGAGAGCTCTGCCACTGTAACCTCGGACATGAGCAAGGTTACCCATGATGGACAGGTTTTCAGCTGAGCTTCCAGACTAAGAAAGACTAGGGAGTAGGACCTGGCCAGCCACTCCTGAAACAACTAGCCATTGAAAACCCTATGGATAGCAAAGAAACACTGTCAGATATAGTGCCAGAAAATGAGCCCCCCAGGTTGGAAGGCACTCAAAAGGCTACTGGGGAAGAGTTGCCTCCACAAAATAAAGTCTACCATAATGACAGAATGGAATAAAGCCCTAGGGACCTCCATTTGCTGATGTGGCATGACTCAAAATGAGGAGAAACAACTGTAAATATCCATTAATAATTGGAATATGGAATGTACATAGTATGAATCTAGGAAAATTTTTGTTGTTGTTGTTAGGTGCCATGGAGTAGGTATCCAACTAATAGCTACCCTCATAAGGTTTTCAATGGCTACCTGTTTTGGAATTGCCTTGGGAGTGGATGGCCAGGCCCTTCTCCCATTTTTGCAGTACTGGGAATTGAACTCGGGTCCTCAGAGACTGCAGCGCAGCACTCTACCAACTGAGCTAAATCCCAGCCCCTAGGCAAATTAGATATTGTCAAAAGAGAAATGGGGCACATAAACATTGATGTTCTAGGCATCAGTGAGCCAAAATGGACCGCCATAGGCCATTTTGAGTCAGACAATCATACGGTCTACTATGCTGGGAATGATAAACTAAAGAGAAATGGGGTTGCATTCATCATCAAAAAAGACATTTCCAGATCTGTCATGAAATACAATGTTGTCAGTGATAGAATAATATCCATACACCTACAAGGAAGGCCAGTTAATATGACTATTATTCAAATTTATGCACCCAACACTAAGGCCACAAATGAAGAAAGGGAAGACTTCTATCAGCTTCTCCAATCTGAAATAGATCAAACATGCAATCAAGACATACTGATAATCACTGGTGAATGGAATGCAAAGGTTGGAAACAAAGAAGAAGGCTCAGTAGTTGGAAAATAAGGTCTTGGTGACAGAAACGAAGCTGGAGATCACATGATCTAATTTTGTCAGACCAATGACCTTTTCATCGCAAATACATTTTTTCAACATCATAAATGGAGACTATACACATGGACTTCACCAGATGGAACATACAGGAATCAAATTGACTACCTATGTGGAAAGAGACGATGGAAAAGCTCGGTACAAAATGTGAAAACAAGACCAGGTGCTGACTGTGGATCAGACCAT
>VMDO01032520.1:0-18886 GCA_007922755.1 Pedetes capensis | reverse complement strand
CCCCCTCTTCTGTCACCAGATTCCCCCCTTTCTCACCCTACAGAGGAGAAACAAAATCTATCACATCCCTAGCCCTTAACCCCTTCGGAGTTGGGCTGGTGGACTAAAGAGAGAACCATACAGACCAAAAAGCTGAGAATATACCCAGCTTATAAGCTCAAATAAGCACCAGAGATTCAGCACCACACAATCTCAAAGGAATAACAGAGGGAGAAGTTCTGCGCACTCAGGACAGACGAATTCTACTTCCCAGAACATATTTTGGGAAAACAAAGTAAACCTTCCAAAAACACAAAGGGGTAGGATGGATCTGAAGGCCCCACAGAGCAAAGCCCCCCAACAAATAACTCCAAGGACTCTCAATTCTTAGTGATCTCTGATTCGGAATTGAGAGTTATGGTCATAAACATGCTAAGGGAAATTAAAACCAATACCAGTAGCACCCTGGAAATCCTTGAAAAGAAGGTATCTCACTTGGAATCTGTTCTATCATCCCAGTTAGAAATGATAAGGAAAAAACAAGCAACTCTCCTTGAAACTCAATCCAAGTTAACAGAATTGAACTCGGCTAAAGAAGCCTTTTTGTCGAGATTGGATGAATCTGAGCTGAGGATTTCTGATTCTGAAGATGCCATAAATGAACTTAAATACAAACAGTCAGAAATGGAATCAATGATAAAGGTATTAAAAAAAGATTTCCAGGAAAACTCAGATAGAATGAAAAAATTAAACTTAAGAATTCAGGGCATCCCTGAAGGAGAAGAAAGATCCACTACAGGCCTTCAAAATCTAGTAAAGGATATCCTGAAGGGAAACTTCCCAAAGATAGTACAGGAAATGGATATATACACCACTGAGACATTCAGGACTCCTTTGAAGGCTGACTTAAGTAGATCATTCTCAAGACACATCATCACTTGCATGCTGTCATTAGAGACCAGGGAAGATATCCTGCAAGCAGCAAGACAGAAACCCCTCATTACTTATAAAGCAAAACCTATTAAAATTACTGCAGACTTCTCCATATCAACATTGAAAGCTAGAAAGGAATGGACACAGGTGATTCAAATCCTAAAAAAAAAAAAAAAATCTCCAGCCAAGACTAATATATGCAGCAAAATTATCTTTGAAACTAGATGAGGAGTATAAGACATTTAATGACATTGATGCTTTTAAACGATATGCAACCACCAAACCAGCACTGGAGATGATTGTAAATCAACTACCACATCCAGGAGAGTTAAGACAACCCTATAAAGGAAAACAAAGAACTGGTTAGCTGAAATGAGTGCAACTCAAGAAAGGACCAAAGCAAACGATTAATAAATCAGTATTAGGTAATGATTGGGTATATAACAATAAATGCTACTCAATAATCACTATTAATGTAAATGGTCTTAACTCACCAATTAAGAGACAGAGACTGGCTAATTGGATGAAAAAACACAAACCATCAATATGTGGTATTCAAGAAACTCATCTAAATCACAAAGACTGGAAGAAACTGAGAGTTAAGGGCTGGAAAAAGGTAACTAGCAGGGGGGAACTAAAGAAAGCAGGTGTTGCAATACTAATTTCACATAGATTAAATTTCATTCCAAAACTAATTAGAAGAGACAAAGGAGGACATTACATTTTAATACAAGGAACAATCAATCAACAATCAATAACGCTCCTTAATATTTTTCCCCAAACATAGGGGCACCTAGCTTTATAAAACAAACTTTATGGAATATAAAGAACTTCATTGGACCATTATGGGAGACTTCAATACCCCACTTTTATCAAGAGAAAGGTCATCAAAATGACAACTCAAGAGAGAAACGTCAAATCTAATCTCCACCCTAAACCAGTTAGATCTCACAGATATATACAGAATATTTCATCCACGTGATGAGGAATACACATTCTTCTCAGCTCGACATGGAACGTTTTCTATGATAGATCATATTCTAGTCCATAAGAACTCCCTCAACAAATACAAAAATGTAGAAATTATCACCTGTCCCTTATCAGATCACAATGGGATAAAATTGGAGCTCAAGAGCAAGAATAATTCCAGAAACTTTACAAACTCATGGAGACTGAATAATGCAATGCTGAATGACCCATGGATTGTTGATGAAATCAAATTGGAATTTAAAAAATTCCTATAATCAAATGATGGTGAAAACACTTCATACCAAAACATATGGGATACAGCAAAGGCAGTTTTAAGAGGGAAGTTTATAGCATTAAGTGCTTTCATCAATAAGATAAAGAAGAGCCAAATAAATGACCTAATGATGCATCCTAAGACATTAGAAAACTAACAAAAAATCAAGTCTAAAAGGAACACCCAAAAGGAAATTACAAAAATAAAGGGAGAAATATCTCAATTAGAATCCAAAGAAATAATTCAAAAAATTAATAAGACTAAGAGCTGGTTCTTTGAAAAGCTTAATAAAATAGACACCCCTCTGTTTAACCTCATCAAAAAGAAAAAGGAAAAATCCAACATAGTATGGATTATGAAAGACAACAGATCCATAACCACAGACTCCAATGAAATACAGAAAATTGTCAGGGATTACTATGAGAGACTGTATTCCCAAAAATATGAAAGTGCAGAAGAAATGGACAAATTTATTAATACATATGACCTACCAAAACTAACCCCAGAAGACATAACTGACTTAAACAAGCCCATTACATATACGGAAATAGAAAAGGTAATTAAAAGTCTCCCAACAAAGAAGAGCCAGGTCCTGATGGATTCACGGCAGAATTTTACCAAACTTTTAAAGAAGATATAATACCTGTCTTCCTCAAATTATTCCAAAAAATAGAAAGGCGGGAACACTCCCAAATTCATTCTATGAAGCTACCATCACCCTGACACCTAAACAAGGAAAAGATTCATCTAAAATAGAGAATTACAGACCCATCTCCCTTATGAATTTAGACGCAAAAATATTTAATAAAATTCTGGCAAACAGAATCCAGCAGCATATAAAAAATATTATCCACCATGACCAAGTGGGATTTATACCACAGATGCAAGGCTGGTTTAACATATGGAAATCAATTAATGTAATCCAGCATATCAAGAAACTGGCAAACAAAACCCACATGATCATCTCAATTGATGCTAAAAAGGCCTTCGACAAAGTTCAACACCTTTTCATGATAAAACACTGGAGAAGATAGGTATAACAGGCAAATACCTTAATTTCATAAAAGCTATTTATGACAAACCTACAGCCAACATTATATTAAATGGAGAAAAACTGAAACCATTTCCTCTTAGATCTGGAACAAGACAAGGATGTCCTCTCTCTCCTATTCTATTTAACACAGTAATTGAAGCCCTGCCAGGGCAATCAGACAAGAGAAAGAAATCAAAGGGACACAGATCAGCAAGGAAGAGGTCAAATGATCCTTATTTGCAGATGACATGATCTTGTACCTGAAAGACCCCAAAACCTCAACCAGAAAACTTCTGGATCTAATCAACTCCTTCAGCAAAGTTGCAGGCTACAAAATTAACACACAAAAATCAATAGCCTTTCTTTATACCAATTCCAAACAGGAAGAGAAGGAAACTTCAGGAAAACTAACATTCATGATAGCCCACCAGAAAATTAAATACCTTGGAATCAATCTAACCAAAGACCCTTTAGATCTCTACAAGGAAAATTTCAAAACATTAAAGAAAGAAATAGCAGAGGACACTGAAAAATGGAAAGACCTCCTCTGCTTCTGGATAGGGAGAATTAGTATAGTAAAAATGGCTATCCTGCCAAAAGCAATCTATAGATTTAATGCAATACCCATTAAAATCCACTGACTTTCTTTACAGAAATAGAAAAAAATGATCCAAAATTCATATGGAACCACAAAAGACCACGTATAGCCAAAACACTTTTAAGCTGCAAATCTGATGCAGGTGGAATCATAATCCCTGACTTCAAACTATACTACAGGGCAGTGGTTGCAAAAACAGCTTGGTACTGGCAAAAAAATAGGCCCAAAGATATCTGGAACAGAATAGAATGCCCAGAAATTCCTCAACACACCTGTAGCCACCTTATTTTCGACAAAAGAGCAAAGCAAGTAAACTGGAAAAAGGACAGCCTTTTCAACAAATGGTGCTGGGAAACACGGTCATCCACATGCAGAAAAATGAAAGCAGACCTGCATCTCTCAATATACACGAGAGTTAACTTAAAATGGATAAAAGATCTCAACATAAAACCAGAAACTTTAAAACTTATAGAAGGCAAGATAGGCAATACATTCCATCATATAGGCACAGGAAAATATTTCCTTAATAGGACTCCAATTGCTCAAGAAATTGCAACAAGAATAGATAAGTGGGATTACATGAAATTAAAAAGCTTCTGCACAGCAAAAGAAACAATTAACAGAGTCAAGGAAACCCACACAGAATGGGAAAAAATCTTCACATCCTATACATCAGACAAAGGTCTAATTACTAGAATTTATAAAGAACTCAAGAAAAAATTCCCAAGCAAATAAATAACCCAACACAAAAATGGGCAAAGGAACTGAGTAGACAGTTCTCAAATGAAGAAGTCCGTAAAGCCATGAAACACATGAAAAAATGCTCAGTATTCCTAGCCATTAGCGAAGTGCAAATTAAAACAACTCTGAGATTTCACCTTACACCAATAAGAATGGCCAAGATCAATAAAACAAATAACAAATGCTGGTGAGGTTGCGGTGAAAAAGGAACACTATTACATTGTTGGTGGAGCTGTAAATTGGTCCAGCCACTGTGGAAATCAATATGGGGATATCTTAAAAAACTGAAAATAGATCTACCATATTACCCAGCTATAACACTATTGGGAATTTACCCAAAGGAAGATGGGTCATCATACTACCGAGACACCTGCATCTCCATGTTTAATGCTTCACTTTTCACAATAGCAAGGATATGGGAATCAACCAAAGTGCCCTTCAACAGAAGAATGGATAAACAAACTATGGTACATATACACGATGGAATACTACTCAGCAATCAAGAAAAATGAAATAAGGTCATCCGCAGCAAAATAGATGGAATTAGAGAAAATTATTTTAAGTGAATGAACCCAAGCTCAGAAAGAGAAATACCACATTTTCTCACTCATATGTGGGATTTGAATCAAAATTATAAGGAGGAAACATCCTATTCAAAGGTCGGATCAAAATAAAATGGAAAAAAAAAAGCTAAGAATGGTGTCAATATAAATGGTCTAGAAAATGCATGCAATTGTTCTGACAAGATAATAACAAAGTTCACTACAGGAAAAATTTCTATCTTAAACAGAACTGGGACTCAAGTACATATAGAAAAATATTACCAAGTAAATGATAGAGAAGACTTAGATGGGGAGGGTGGGGGAGGCATATGAGAGGGTAAAGGGGAACCTATATGAATAATGTACATCAAAATTCATATATGTAAATGCCACAATGAAAAGCATGTCAGAATGAATCATGTTAAGGTGTACATTAAAAATGTCCAATAAAAAAAAGAACACAATGTGGTAAAAATTTAAAATCTTAATTTTAAGTATACATGAGAATATTATTTTAATATTTGTCCATAAATAGGACCCTTTAAACTATTTATTCAGATTTTTGACTTGGTATCCAATATCTTAGGTAATGTCTTTGTTTTTTGAATTAAGAAAATAACTCTTAAAGATAAAATGTCCTTATATACATACAGAGAATCAATCATTGCCAGAAGTCAGAATAAAGTGCCTTAAATAGTGAAGAGACAGAAAATGCAGAAGAACAATTAGTGATCTTATTGAAAGTTGTTTGTAAGAGAGAAAAAATCAAAACTATTATGTAAACCTCATGTTTTCTTTGCTGTAGTTTATGGCCAAATAATTACCAAATATTTGTTGTTGTTGTTATTGTTGTTGTTGTTGTTGTTAGATGCCGTCGAGTCGGTATCCGACTCATAGCGACCCTGTGTACAACAGGTGAAACACTATTGTCAGTGCTTCTCTGCTGTTCCTAGGGTTTTCAATGGAGGATTGATTTATGGGAGTTGATTGCCAGGTCCATCTTCCAAGCCTACAGCACCTGGTGTTTCCAGGCGGTCTCCCATCCAAGTACCAACCCAGGTTAGCTTCTGAGATCTGACGGGATCCAACACCACAGTGGTATGGTTGCAGGAGTTAAGTCACATAAGGTAAAGAATATTCTAAAGCTTAAATCAACACAGCAAAAAATAAGGATTATAAGGATTATACTATAGCTTTAATGTGTGAACATTGAAAATAATTGCTCTTAAGTGAATGCTTTATATGACCATCCCTATTACACTATGAGACAAAAATTTTTCCAATAATAATTGTAGACTTTAAATTATTAACATGTAAGGAAATGTGAATCTTAGATCTTAATAAAGCAATAATAAGAATTATAAAATTTTGAACATTTAATAGGTGGTCATATAAAATAAACCTCCCTAGATGTTTATATTAGCATTACTATTAATATTTCTCAATAAGCAACTTAAATATCAAAAAAGTATTCAGAATATTAGTTAGCTCACTTCTCTATCAAACTTAATATTACACTATGCTTGAGAAGAGATTCAAATATGACATTCTTTGAGCATATTTTATCTACCTTACTGGACATACAATGTTATCATTAGAAAGTTTAATTGAATAACAAATAAAACAATAGACTATGGATATAATATCTAAATGCTAACAAATTTCTAGTTTCTAATGTCAAAACTACATTTATTTAAATGAATGTCTATTTCTCTTAACCTTGTGGCAAAATAGTCCTTTGAGGGAAGATTGTACCAAGTAATTACAAAATATCTATTGATTTTTATTGTTATATCAAAGTATAACAATTTAATAACCATGTTCTCACAGATTAAAGGACCACCTTAGTGTTACAAATTTTCTAGAAGAAAAGTAAATGTGATTGGGCTTATGTATGACCAGTAGAATTGTGAATACTACAATTTTCACTAGGGACAAAGTCTTTTTTATATTTCATCAGTGTCAGAGCTGGCTCAGAATAAAACTGAAAGTTCAGAAGTAGTTAATCAGGAATAAGTATAATGCAAAACAAGAGATGTTTATAATCTTAAAAATACCAAGGTGACTCCCAATGAATTGAGGCTACCTCATGTCCATCTTTTTGTTAAATCTCCTCAGCTCAAGTGTGGCCAAAACCTGTGACTTTATTCTAACCAGCATAGCATGCAATGATGAGAGGATGTCAGTAGGCATCATCATGTTTCATTGCATAGCAGTCAATTTTAGCAGCCAGAGAGATAGAGAAGAAGAAGACAACTGGGGATGGATAGGAAGAGAGAAAATAAATCTACTTATGATCATAATGAAGTAAAAAGTGATATTAGCAAAATCTAAATAGTGAGGAATTTCAATTGTCCTTTAGGAATTGTAAGAGTACTCTAGACATTCAGCTAACAGAGTAGAAAACTGGAGGCATCAGGTGGAAAGTTCCAAAAAACAAAAACAAAAAAACAAAAAAACAAAAAAACAAATAATACCATCAATTGGATGGTCATGGAATTCTTCAACATCATATTCTTCCCAGTTGAACCTTCAGATAAGAATGTAAACTGGCAAAACATTGACTGAACAAAGGACATAGCTAAGTGGTACACAGACTACTCATCCCCCAATATATTAGATAAAGCACGTGCATTGTTTGTAGTCAAGTATACTATGAATTTTTGCACAGCAATAGAAAATGATTATGTTGTCTGCTGGACTAAAGAAGCAAGCTCAGGAAAGCAAAGGTCTCTGTGATTTGCCTCTGAGGCCACTCAGGATAGATACTAACAATGATTAGAAGTATCTATACTCATAGGAGGAATCAATGATTTTCACTACAACTGAAATCAATGGAAAATCATGTATCAAACATATTCTCCCTACTGTCAGCTGGACCATAGAAAGGAGAAATATATGGCATCAGTTTTTGCTCTGCTTCTAAGTATCTCGAGTACCTTTATTAAATGAATGGAAACCAGAACCCTGCTGGCAGTGGACTCAAAGAAATATGGTTCTGTCAAATTTGAAACACATATTTGGAACAGAGAAATAAATGAAAGCTAGTGATGCAGTCATTAATAGTACTGGCTCCACCTTTGAATATAATAAATCATAGATACAAAATCTTAGGAAACCCATTTAACTTTTCTCATGTCAAATTTTTTCTTCTATAAAATGTGAAAGTTATTATCTACCACATTGTGTAGAAGAGAAGATTGAATATGTACCTAGCATTTTTCCACCTCCACGTATCTGTCAGCTTGTTGTGGGGGCTTGCATGTTGCTCTGATGCTGAAAGCTATGACATTTCAAATACCGGTAGGGCCACCCATGGTGGAAAGTTTCAGCTGAGCCTCCAGACTAAAACAGACTAGTGAGAAGGACCTGACAGCTCACTCTCAAAAAACAATTCACTACTGAAATCCCTCTGAATAGCAGAGAAGTACTGACAAAAGTAGTGTTGGAAAATGAGGTCCCCAGGATGGAAGGCATTCAAAAAATGACTGGGGAAACGTTACCTCCTTAAAACAGAGTCATCTTTAATGACAGGAATGGAGTAAAGCCCCTGGGACCTCCTTTTGCTGAGGTGATGAGACTCAAAATAAGAAGAAACATACTGTCTGCAACCGTGGGCTCAAAAATAAAAAGTTCATATGCGAGACACCGTGTTGGGTAGTATTTTGTTCTTTTTTATATGGTTGCTGATTCAGATCCAACTTGACAGCACCTAATGACAGCATGTTTCCTTGCACACATAAATATCTCTACAACTATTTATAAATATTATTATTATTATTACTATTCCTACTTCTCTCGTTTCTCTCATTATTATTAACCGTTGCATTTTTCTGCTTTTATATGTCATCTCCTCACTTTTTTTTTCTAGTACTGGGGATGGTATTCAGGACTTTGTGCATGCTAGGCAAATACTCTACCCTTGTTACATCCTCAGCCCTTATCTCACTTCTGACAAGAAAGTATTGCATTTCTCTTCTTCTTCAATCAGATCACTCCAGGTTATACTTTAGACCTAAATGCCCCCATTGTGTCCCCACCTGGTGGCACTGTTTGTGGAAGTCATGAAACTTTGTGAGGTGGCATTGTTGCTTTCCTGTGGATCCCTGAGGGAGGGTCTTTGGAGGCTTTTTACCCAGACCAGCTGTGCTGTTCGCCCTCTGCTTCCTGCTGTTGATGCTGGCATGCTGTTATCTGCCACAAGCCCTGTCTCCACCATAGCCATTCCTGCCCTGCTACCGTTATGAGCTGATGCTCTGTGAGCTTCCAATAAATCTCGGCTCTCAGAAGTTCACCTCAGTCAGTTTTTCTGCCTATACCCAATGATAGGTCCTAAGGATGTTCCCATGATTCCTTGATTGGAGTCTCCTCTTTTGTCCTTGGTTTAACATTCCCAGGATGCTTTAAGCACACTTTTGACTCCTGTTACTGTCCTTTTCATTGTTAAAAACTGTAAACTTTCTTTTCTTTTTTCCCAGGGCATTGAATCCAGGGCTTTGTGAGTGCTAGTCAAATGGTCCATCACTGAACTGCAACTCCAGCACCGCTTTTTTAAACATTTTTTTGAGACAGCCTAAGTCTTAGGTCACCCTAAATTGAGCAGGATGCCTCTGGCTTCAAATGCATAATCCTACTGCCCCAACATCTTAAATGTCTGAGATTACATGCAAGCACCATGGTGCCAGGCTTAAGGGTGATTTTTTGTTGTTATCAACTCCCTTCAAAATATATCCCTCTAGTAGAGCTTCAATGATTATTATTCTACTAAAACTCTCTTTGAGTCAGAATTTCTTTTTTGCTTCCTTGAATGCTCTTTAGTTACCTCTCCTTTTTCTTGAATTATTATTTTAAATAAGTCTCTGGCATTTTTGTTAGTCCTAAATTATTTTGACAAACATTAGTGAAAAACCAAGTGCTTCCTGATACTAGAGCATGGATACATATAGATGAAAAATAAATCTCCTCAATATCTATGTACAAAAGGTTTAGAGACTAATGAAATGATGGCATTAATTTTGGGGTAGACTACAGTAATGCAGTCTGCAGCCACACATACCACTGTGGCATCCAATCCCCTCAGATCTTGGAAGCTAAGGAGGGTCAGGCCTGGTTAGTACTTGGATAGGAGACCACCTGGGAACACCAGGTGCTGTAGGCTTGGGAGAAGGACCCAGAAACCCACCCTCAAAAACAATCAGCCATTGAAAACCTTATGAATAGCAGAAAAGCAAAATAATAGTGTTTCGTCTGTTGTGCATAGGATAATCAGACATCAACTCAACCTCACCTAAGTACAGCAACAATAACAGTAATATAAAAGATAATCTAGTCAAAGCTTAGGAAGTAAACTGAAATATTCAGGGGATATTTCCTCTTGATCTATGGCTTGAAATATAGTGAGAAAGGGTAATAGAGGAGGTCGTCAGATAGCAATGATCTGTGGCAGCAGGGATCTCTAGTAGAATTGCGCCCTCTCTCTCTCTCTCCCTCTCTCTCTCTCTCTCTCTCTCTCTCTCTCTCTCTCTCTCTCTCTTCTTCCTTGAAGTTGTGTCTATTCCAGCTGGGCGTGGTGGCACAAGCCTGTAATCCCAGCAGCTGGGGAGGCAGAGGCAAGAGGATCTCAAGTTTGAGACCAGAGGCAGTATGCATAACTTAGCAAGACAATGTCTCAAAAAAAGTAAAAAAAATGGGCTGGAGGCGCAGCTCAGTGGTCCACACTTGCAAAGCATGCAAGCGCGAGGCCCTGGGTTCAACCCCTAGTACCACAAAAAAAAAAAAGAAAAAGAAAAAAAAAAGGTGTGACTATGTGACTATTCAATCTCACCATCTCTCTGTCTTAATTTATCCATTCTGTTAACGGAAGACAAATTCAAGTTATATCTTGTTAATAAATCTAAAAATGTGTCCTTTATTCTTGTTGTCTCTTTTTAACTTTTGTGCTAAGAAGTTTAGTGGAAAAAAAAAGAAATATACCAAACTGATTGCCAGCTTGTATTAAAATTTTTGTTTACCTGAATGGTCAATAAGAATAATTTTGACCCGTGCTCTTTTAAAGTGGTTTTTGTTTCTCTTAAGCTAACAAATACTCTAGTTGCAGCCACCATATTGCTGTGGCTTTTACTCATGTGTGTCTGTACTCTTTCACTGGGGACATTCAGCACAATGTTTACATACACTATGCCCTCAAGAGACACTTAATGAAATAAAATTTAACTTAATGATCTGGTCTTTTCATAATATGGCAGAATATATTAGCTGAAAGTACTTGAAATGCGTGATTCAAAAGTTTCTACCCACATAAGCAAATGGATATGAACTGCCATAAGCTCCACAAATTAAATACCACTTTGACAGTGACTGGATATATCGGGATGAGATGATTTCTGATGTGTCTTTAGTTCTAGAAGAAACTGCTTTTATTTCTTCCCTCTATTTTGTAGAAAGTATTTTCATTCCCAAAGTCTGTATGAAGTCAATCCACAACCGTTATTAGTACTCTTCAGAGAAATAAAAATAATTTCACTTTTACTTTTATATGTCATGATTTTGAATGTTCTCAGCTCTCCTGGATTATAACAATGAAAAATTAAGTTGAAGATAGGGAATTTAAAGGAAAAATAACACATTCTCTAGCACACATTTCTGTCTCTATTTCTTTTTTGGTTACACTTTCATTTTTAGTTTATTTTTTTCCAATTTGAGTACAAATAGAATGAATTTTGAAAGAAAAACCCACAGGCATGTATATTTTTTGTATGTCTTAATGAGAACTTGTCTACTGCAGCTGGGAGAATAGTCTACAGAATTGTAGAGATTCATTATAGTCATTATTGTTTCATGGAAAGAGGGATTTAGCCTAACAAATGAAGCAGAAGGACTTTGGAAACTGCTGCTTAAAACGAGATGAGAGTCTGAATTGTGCTATTACAGATAAAGCAGTGTTCATACGAACATCTTTACACTGAATGTACCAGTCATTCGTATTCTCTGGGGGATAAGTGACTGCATTTTAATTACCAACTCAAAACAACACCATTTTGGGTAAATTACACAGTTTATAACTGAATGTGGAATTTAAAGTTAATTTACAAATGAACATAAGGGAAGACAAGGAAAAATTTGCTCATGAACTTAGAAAATAGTTCATTTTAATGCAGTTGGAGGATAAATCAACAGGAAAAATGAGTAAAGACAGTAGAAAACAAATTTTTACTACGGTAATCCATCAAATTGAAAGTGACCCTGTAAACTCATTACATTTACCAGTTCAAAGAATGAAGAGCCAAGTGTAGTGGTGCACACCTGTAACCCCAGCAAGTTGAGAGGCTAAGGCAGGAGGATGAAGAGTTACAGCCAGCCTGGGCTACATCGCAAGAACCCATCTCAACAAGCAAACAAAAAAACAACAATAAAAAGAAGATATTTACCACTCACTATGATATTGGATGTGCAGCTATGGGTGGACTCTTAATAGATGAGTTTCTTTTATACTATCAGGCGACTACTTCATGAGGATTATAAAACTGTCATATTATTTTTCATTTTCCTTGGTTCTACATCATCTGTATCAATAAAAAGTACTAATATTAAATACAGTAAATTAATAATTTACCTCAAGATATTTTAACATATATTGATGTTTGGTAATCTAGCACATTTTTTATCATGATCAAACTTATTTGTAACCTAAGAGGAATTGCAGTAAAAGTCATCATAACAGAAACATCAAAGAGGAAGAACTCTTCAACAAGTCTACAAAATATGTATCAAGTATATTGTTGTTGTTATGTTCTGTGGAGTTGGGTCCCACTCATAGTGACACTCATAGGGTTTTCAGTGGGCTGATTGTTTCGTTTTGAGTTTTAAAATGGATTTTGATTAAAAAAGAGAAACAAAATTTTGTATCAATTCATTAATTTATCAAAAAAATTAATGAGATTTTACCAAAAAATAGTGACTAAAATACTGGAAATACAGTAATGGAAACAAAAAAACTCATTCAATTTGTTACAAGAATTCATTTCCTTGTGATTCTGACTGTGGGTTTTTGCTACCTATTAGCTAGATACTGCCTTCTTGTCTTAAAAAAAAGTTTAAAAGAAAGCCCACCATTCCTAATAGCTTTTGGCAATCTCTTTTCCCTGAAGAAATTATTCAACTTGGCTATCAACTTCATTAAGACATCAAAATTAAGTGGTGCTAACCCACTAGGATCTCCCTTTTTATCACCACAAAATCAACTGATTTGGAGCCTTAATTATATCTGCAAAATTATTTCACTTTTGCCATATCAAGACACTCCCACTCAAGGGAAAAGAATAAGAATAAAAGCAACAGGTTATGAAAGTCATGGAGAGCATGCTGGGGTCCGAAAAATGATAGAAAATTGTTCCTAGAGGTATATTAGGATTACTTTAAACAGTTGACTATTTATAAGTTATTATATTTTTAATTTATGATTCTAGGAAAACCATCCATTAAAATTTTTACATTCACAACTAGTGAGGTTTCTGCAAGTGCTAATTTGATTATTTCTCTTTGAGGTTTGACCCATGAAGTTAGTTGACAAATATCACTTAAGAGAAAAAATAATCTTCTTTCTTTTCTTCTCACCTCCTGATGCCTTGGTTGTTCTTTGTACTTCCAATCAGTTGTTTTGTATTTTGTTGTCTGTGATTTTATCCAGTTTTTGTAGTTGTTCCTGGGGGAATATGTCTTCTGACACCAGCTGTTTCATCAGAGCTAGAAACAAAAGTTTGATTGTATGTGCTTACTTCAGTCTTTTTCAAAATCCAACTGTTTCTTCTTTAAAATTAGATTTCATTGACTTTACATCATATGTTACTTAGGGTATAACTTAAAGGGATTATTGTTTTCTTGCTCATAAGTCTTTTATTTAACTTCATTGATCCAGATGGATGGCTAGGGAATGCTTGTGTTTTAGCATTCTAAAGAAAGAAAGGAGGCAGATTCAATTTTAAAAAGTTATTTTACATCAATCTTTTGCCTCTTCTCTACACACTGTTAAAATTCACATGGTAACTTTGGTGTCATCAGTGATAGTGACATAGGAGAGCTTGAATAAAAACCTTAATCACCCTAAAATTTCCATTATTCTCATCTCTATGTATCTTAGAAGAAGGATATAGAAAATTTTTCAGTTGTAATAATGGAAAATCATCAAGTCCTATTCAAATCACATCACAACTCATAAGCCTTTGCTGCAGAAATTTCTGGAGTTCCACTAGTTTCTATGTTCTTTATTTATAGTAAAAGGAATTGTCTGATTTAACTTCTGAGAAAGACTGACACAAAGAACTTTTACTTTGTGAAGGTTGAAATGCCTCTAAATCAGAGTAATTCATCAGTAAATACATATGAAAACTAATCTGCCCTTTTTAAGATTTATAGATTTAATTAAGTGAAACCTGCATCACCAATATATATTATTGGAGGAAAAATAGTGGAAAATACAAGTAAAGGAAGATTCATGTTTCTCAATGTTTAAAGAAGTTACTTTAACCTTTAAAATTTGTTTTCCTCTTGTCTAAAATTATAATTTTGAGAATCCAGAAGAACAACCCAGAGGGTGCTGGGCATTAGAGACCTGCATGGGAGGGGCTGCTCTGGCCTGGACCAGCTGGGATGTGGACACAAGAGCCTGCCAGGCAAGGAAATGGGGATGATGGAGGCTATGAACCAATGGAAGCCAGGCAGACCAAAAGTCAGTAAGCTCAGGATGCATGTTGTGTCAGGATGCATGGACTGTGGCCTTGGCAGCCACCCCTATAGATCTCAGCAATCTACAACAACTGACCAACCAGAACCTGAATCTGGTTTGTAGGAAGTGGACTCTGGGATCATAAGCCTCTTTTCTGATACTGCCTTTGAAGACTCAGGCAGTGGTTTCTTAATGGATGTGCTTTCCCATCACACCTTCATCAAGAGTAATACAGCATTGACTTTTGCCATTATGCAACTATTACCTGACTTTTGGTTACACTTATATCAACTTACAAGGTTTATGGAACTTTTTGACTAATATGTAGTAAAACTCATATGTATAAAAATTAAAATTAAATTATAATATCAACATAAAGCATGAAATTACTAAAAATAATAGTTATTAATGTAAAAATATGTGGGTAACATACTGTGAGACATAAATCCATTTTCATCCCTCTCCCCAGTAATGGTTCTATTGTATGTTTTGTTTTTTCTCCATTCAAGAATTGAGAAACAATTGAGGAAAGAACTAAGGAAATAGTCTCAAGTCTAAGTGACAGAAGTAAAGAGAACAGAATAATGATAGGAGTAGAAAGAATAAATCTCTACCATAGTCCCTCACAGAGCAACTGTGGCAGCCGTAGATATATTTGTAGGACTTAGAAGGGTAGGGGATTCAGGTCCTGTGTCTCAGAATAGAGGTAGTGAAGGAATGTTTGCATGGTATGTCTAGGCAGAATAACCTGCAAAGAGCTCAACCTGCATCCCAGGGAGGCTGAGAAATGACTGGGAAATATTAAGGTGAGGGCCTGTGAGGCCAGTGGGGCAAAGTGAATTTGACAAAGAACTTAAAGGGTTAAATTAAAGGGTTAAATTAATTTAATTTATTTAATTAAATTTAAATTTAATTAATATAAAGGGTTTATTAATTTAATTAATTTAAAGGTTTAATTAATTTAAAGGGTTAAATTAAAGTGTTAAATTAAAGGGTTAAATTAAATTAAAGGGTTAAATATGCTGAACTACAAGAAAATTGAAGAAAGTGTATTTTGCACACATAATTTCCTATGATATTCTTATACTTAGTTGTTATTGTTGTCTTTAGGTGCCATCAATGATAGTGTCCCACTCATAGCGACACTATGTACAACAGACAAAGCTCTATAGTCAGTGCTTCTCAGTTATTCATAGGGTTTTCAATGGCTGATTGTTTTTTGGGAGAGGGTTGCCGGGTCCTTCTCCCAAGCCTACAGCACCTGGTGTTCCCAGGCAGTCTCCCATCCAAGTACTAACCAGACCTGACCCTGTTTAGCTTCCAAGATCTGAAGGGATCAGATGCCACAGTGGTGTGGCTGCAGGCTCATATTTAGTAGTAATAACAGTAAGAAACAAAAACATTATTATAGTGCATGACAAAAAGGAATAGAAACTCTTAATATTTCTATATCTATTATAGTAATTGAAATTGAAGGTAAAAGCCTTCCTGCAAAGGAGCCTCGGTACTTAGACGGCTTCATTGGTAAATTCCACAAAAGAATTAATGAAGAAATAATTGAAACCCTAGAAAACTCTGTCAGAAAATAGAAGGAAGTATCATTTCAATTTCATTTTTCAAGGACAGTGTTTTTCATATTACTAGTTAATCAAATCTTTATGTGAGAATTGTTGTTGTTGTTAGGTGCTGTCCAGTCGGTATCCGACTCATAGCAACCCTCTGTACAACAGGGGAAACACTATTGTCAGTGCTTCTCTGCTGTTCATAGGATTTTCAATGGCAGATTGGTTTTTTTTTTGGGGGGAAGGGGGTTGCCAGGTCCTTCTCCCAGCCTATAGCTTCCCAGGCGGTCTCCCATCCAGGTACTAACCAGGCCCGACCCTGCTTAGCTTCCGAGATCTGATGATATCAGATGCCACAGGGCTACAGCTGCAGGCTATGTGAGAATAACCACATACTAATATTTCTCATAAACATAAACCAAAAAAATTATTAACAGTATTTTGTTGATGTTGTTAGGTGCCATTGAGTTATGTCTGACTTATAGCAACTCTAGGCACAACAGAAGCAAACACTCCCTGGTTCTGTTCCAGGCACAGGATCTTATTTATGTTTCAGTCCGTTGTTGCAGACACTGTGTCAATTCATCTAGTTGAGGGTTTTCCTTTTTTTGTTCACCTACCACTCTCCCAAACATGATATCCTTCTCCAGGGATTGGTCCCTCCTGACTACATATCTAAAATATGTAAGATACAGTCTATCCATCCTTGCTTCCAAGGAGCACTGTGGTTGCACTTCTGGGATAGATCTGTTAATTCTTTGTCCAGTACAAGGTATATTTAATATTGGTCTCCAGCACCATAATTCTAATGCATCAATTCTTCTCCTGTCTCCCTTGTTCAATGTCCAGCTTTCACAACCACATATGTGAATAAAAATATCATGGCATGAGTCAGGAGCATGTTCATCTTCAACCTTTACTTTTTAACATGTTAAAGAGGTCTTTTTCCACAGCTTTTCCCAATGCAATGCATCTTTTGATTTCTTCACTGCTGCTTCCACGGGTGTTGACTATATAACCAAGTGAAGCAAAATCTTGGACAACCTCAATCTCTTCTCCATTTAAAATGAAGCTCTGTACTGACCCAGTTGTAAGGATTTTTGTTTTGTTGATGTTTTTTCACAAGTCATACTGAAGGCTATGTTCTTTGATCTTCATCAGGAAATGTTTCAAATTCTCTTCACTTTAAGCAAGCAGAGTTGTGTAATGTGCATAATGCAGGTTGTTAATGAGTCTTCCTCCAATCATGATGTTGCATTCTTCTTCATAAAGTCCAGTTTCTTGGATTTTTTGTTCAGCATAGAGATTAAAGAGGTACGGTGAAAGGATACAGACCTGACATACACCTTCCTTGACTTTAAACCGTGCAGTGTTTCTTTGTTGTGTTCCAAGAACTGCCTCCATATCCATGTACAGATTTCTCATGGGTACAATTAGGTTCTCTGATAGTCCCTTTCTTCACAGTGTTATCCATAATTTGTTGTGATCTACACAGTTAAATGCTTTTGTATAGTTGATAAAACATAGACACTTTTCTGGTATTCTCTGCTGTGGCAAATATGCTTGTTACATCAGCAATGATGTCCCTTGTTCCATTCCCACTTCTGAACCTCGCTTGATTTTCTGGCAGTTCCATGTCTATATACTGCTGTAGTTGCTTTTGAATGATCTTTAGGAAAATTTTGCTTGCAGGTGATATTAATGATATCATTTGATAATTTCCGCATTCATTTGGATCCCTTTTCTTGGGAATAGGCACAAACATGGATCTCTTTCAGTCATTTAGGCAGGTCATTGTTATCCAAATCTCTTGGCAAAAACAAGTGAGCACCTACAGAGCTGCATCTGTTTGTTACAACCTCTCTGTTGTTATTCCATCAGTTCCTGGAGCTTTGTGTTTTGCTAAATCCTTCAAGGCTACTTCCACTCCCATAATACCTATAGGCAGCATAGCTTTCAGTCTCACAGCAACACACAAGCCCTCACAGTATGTCAAACTGACAGACATGTAGAGGAACAATATTTAAGTTAAAAGAAATAGAAAAGTACATGAAAATATCCACTTTGATCAAGGAGTATTTATTACCATAATTAAAGTACAAAACCAAATATAGGTAAAATTTAACAATGACATACAAAATTATTTCAGATTAAAATTATGATAAGGAAATCCACTTCTGTATTCTGTTCAACATTATACTAGAGTCTCCATGAAATAAAATTCCTGTATACAAATTGAGCAAATAAATACAATATCTTTATTGTGATATGGCCTAATTATGTAGGTAGCCTAAGAAATACATAAATATAACATTAGAACACATATATCACTAAGGAAATTTCAGAATATATAAATACAAGTAATATCTATATAGTATCAATGAGCAAGTTGAAATTACATTTTTAAAGTTCAAACATAAATATCAAAGTAACTTCAAAAGTATTCAATTCTTATGAATATATTTAACAAAATATATTTAGCATTGTACACTGAAAACTATAAGACATTGTTAACGTACTATACATTTCAACAG
>VMDO01032519.1:0-18896 GCA_007922755.1 Pedetes capensis | reverse complement strand
AATTACATTAGAAAAAAGAAAAATGAGGAAAAGAAAATTAAAATTAAAAAGAGGGAAAAAAGAAAACAAGAAAATAAGAGCTAAATATATGTTATACCCCTGGCATTCCAGTGTCTCTGGAAGCGGAGGCAGGAGGATCGAGCCCCAGGCCAAAGGCAACCTGTACAATTAAATGAGATCCTGTCCCAAAGCAAAAATATGAAAAGGACTTGGAGATAAAGCACAGTGGTATAGCACTTGCCCCATTTTAATTCCTGGGTTCAATTTTAGGATTGAAATACAGCAGAAAGGAAGAGAGAAAAAGAAATAAAAGAAAAATTACTGAAGCTGCTTCTTTCTGTAGCCCCTAATATTGGAGTTTGAAAGCTGGTGGTCTGTTGAAGATGGAATCCTTTTATCTGACCATGGCTCAGCATTACTAGTATCCAAAATTCACCTCAGGAGATGGATTTGTCTCCTCTCCCTGGAAGCGACCTTTGACCTTTCCTGAGCCCTCCTGATGCTGGAACCTCTCAGCATGTCAGTATCTCACCTTCCCCCTAACTGTAACTACCTGCCACATTTGTAATGCTAGCTGGGGTTATGACAGATTACTCAAGTTCTCTCACTTGTGATTATTCTTTGTTTTCAGGACCTCAGGGTTAGCTTAATGTCAAAGACTAGATTCCCTCTCAAAATGGTACCCAGTCATGGCCCTGCAAGACATGGAGCATGACAAAATGAATCTCTTCTCTAATGTTGACCTTCTCAGTCAGGAAGAGCCACTGTCTCACCAAATCCCCCAAAGAGCCTAAAAGTTTCAAAGCTTGTCTTGTGGGACTGCCAGCTTGCCCACCAGAGCTGTCCAGCTTACCTCTT
The DNA here is from genome assembly GCA_007922755.1 of Pedetes capensis. Classification (NCBI taxonomy): domain Eukaryota; kingdom Metazoa; phylum Chordata; class Mammalia; order Rodentia; family Pedetidae; genus Pedetes; species Pedetes capensis. The sequence goes on along the minus strand of VMDO01032519.1, from coordinate 18,038 downwards.
TGTGTGAGGGCTCTGGTTCCCCTCCTCCATGGGCCACCACTGCTGGAGATGTGTCATGATCATTCCTTCTCAATGTTCAGCTTTGTTCTGCACCCTGGAATGATCCCGCAGTCTCCTCTGTGGCTTCTGTGCATTTACAGACATTCTGTCCGTGGAATAGAGTCCATTCTCTCTTACTCTGATTCCTTTGTTTTACTGTGTCACATGGAGGCTGCCTCTAATACACCATCACACACCAGAAGTCAAAAATAATGGGTTTTATTATTATATTTTTGTACAGGTACATCATTGTACTTTGCTCATGTTCAGGCTTCATTGCTCTCTCTTGTCCTCTCTCCCCTTATATTTTCATGTCTTATTTTTATATTCAAATCTAGATTCTGTGTATGAGATAAAGTAAGTGATATTTGTCTTTCTGTGTCTGGCTTATTTTGCTTAACATGTTGACCTTCATTTCTATCCATTTCCTTTCAAATGACATAGTTTCATTCTTTTTAATGGCTTAATAAAACTCCATTGTATATATATACCATATTTTCTTTATACATTCTTCTGTTGATGGACATCTAGGTTGATTCCTTATCTTGGCTACTGTGACCAGTGCTGCAATAAACATGGATGTGTGGGTATCTCTGTAGTAGGCTGACTTAGATTCCTTCATGTATATACTGAGGAGTGATATAGCTAGGTCATACGGTAGTTCTGTTTTGAGGTTTTTCTTTTTTGAACCTGCATAGTAATTTCCATAGTGGCTACACCAGCCTACATTCCCACTAGGGGTGTACAAGAGTTCCTTTTTCATTTTGGCCAGCCTTGGTTGTTATTTGTTTTGTTAATGCTAGCCATCCTGACTGGGGTGAGATGGTATCTCAATGTAGTTTTGTTTTGCATTTCCCTGGTAGCTAAGGATGTTGAACATTTTTTTCATATGGTCACTTGTATTTCTTCTTTTGAGGAATGTCTTTTCATTCATTTGACAATTTTTTGATTGGCTATTTTGCTGTTTTGGTGTTTAATTTTTTGAGTTCTTTATTCTGGATATTAGTCCTATCTCAGATGTATAACTGGCACAAATTTCCTACCACTCTGTGGGCTGTCTTTTCACTCTGTTAATTGCTTCCTTTGCTGTATTGAAGCTTTTCAATTTCATGAAATCTCAGTTGTCAATTCTTACTGTTATCTCCTGAGCTAATGGAATTCCTTTTGGAAAGTTCTTGCCTAAACCTATATTTCGAAGTGTTTTCCTTAGATTTTCCCCTAGCAATTTCAAACTTTCATGACTTACATTAAGATCTTTCAGCCATAATACTAATAATGGGAGATGATTAATATATTAATTAGCTGGATTGTGGTAAATACTTTATAATGTATGTGCATATATTTATATGAAATCATCAAATTGTATAGTTTATTTTTTGCTATTTATTTATTTACTTATTTATTTTACAGTGCTAGGGATTGAATTAAGGGCCTTGAGCATGCTAGATACTCTACCACTAAGCTATATCCCCACTCCTAAGCTTTCTAATGAGAAAATCTAAAGCCATTTCAGGTGTTTTCCCTGGTAAGGAAAGTGCCATTTCTGTCTTGCTGCTTTTTAGAATTTTTGTTTTGCTCTAATTTTTACGAGCTTGATTATTATGTCCTAGAATGAATTTCTTTGGCTCTATCTTGCTCGAAGTTTGCTATACCTCTTGGCTTTTTAGACTTAATTTTTTTTTGTCAAAATTGAGGAATATTTGGCTATTATCTCTTTGAATATTCTTTGGCTCCACACTCTTTCTTCTGTGCTTATGGGACTCTTATGATATAAATATTAGTTCTTTTTCATAATTCCACAAGTCCCTAAGTATTACACCCATCTATTTTCTCTGTGTAGTTCAGATTGGGTAATTTGTAGCAGCAAAAATGGGAAAAGGACCTGGCAATCCACTCCTGAAGCAATCTCACAAAACAATCAGACATTGAAAACCCTATGACTGTTTCTATGAATCAATGGGACTCTATGGCATCTAACAAGTAACAGTCTTTGAGTTTACTTATTATTTCTTCTGTCATCATGGTTCTGTTATTGCGACTCTTCTGTGAGTTTTTCATTTTGGTTGTTATGTTTTGTTAGTTCTAGAATTTTATTTTTATTTATATTTTCTATTTCTTTGCTTGGACATTTTATTTCTTTGATGGAGTTTTCTCTTTTATTTTCCTAAGCTTTTTAAAAAATTACTACTCATAGATTCATTATGTTAATTTCTTTAAAACCTTTATCAAATAATTCTATTATTTGCCTCACTTTTTAAAAATCTGCTCTTTTTTATTCATGCTGAGATTTTTCTGGCTTTTGGTATTTTTATTGTACTCTGAGAATTTAGAATATTATGTTATGAGACAGTATGTTATTTAAATCTTCTGTTTTTTAGGGCTCCTGTCACCACACAAGGGTAGGAAATACTTGCACATGCCTTATTACTGTGCAGGAAGGTTACTTTGGAGACTTAAGATTGAACGTCATTTGCTCTGTTGGGTTTTGAACTTATGTGGGACCAGATATCTCTTTCTTCTTTTCTATTTGTCCCTTTTGGAAGGGGAAAGTATATCCTATGTCTATCTCACCATTATATTTTGGAATTAGATAAATTGTTTGAGTTCACAGGCTCACAGCAAGAGGGGGATTTGTGTCTGAATGAATAATTGTACCAATACCTGATTTAGATGTGATTTTGGACTTTTGAGTTGACACTGAATCCAGTTAAGAATTTTTTGAGGCTATTGTTGTTGTTGTTAGGTGCTGTTGATGTTAGGTATCTGACGTATAGCGACCCTAGGTACAATGGGCAAAACTCTATTGTTAGTGCTTCTCTGCTATTCACAGGTTTTCAATGGCTGATTGTTTTTTGGGAGTGGGTTGATGGTTCCTTCTCCCAAGACTACAGCAAGCACCTGGTATTCCCAGGAGGTCTCTTATCCAAGTACTAACCAGGCCTGACCCTGCTTAACTTCCAAGCTCTGATGGGATTGGATGCCACAGTGGCTGCAGGCTTAAGGCTAGTATAATGGAATAAATGAATTTGTATGTGAGAAAAATCTAAGTTTTGGGGTGCTAGGGTCAGAATGCTCTGATTTTGATATTTGTCCCCTCCAAGAATCATATAGAAATTTGGCATTGTGATGATATTGGAGGTTGTTAAAATTTTTTAAGACTTTTAAAAGGGGTTTGGGTCACTCCAGCTCCACTTTTACAAAGGGACAATATAGTTGGAGTGGGTTTACCTCCCTATGATCTCTGTCATCCTCTTTGCCCTTCCACAATGTGATAACTGGTGCCATGTTATGATGCAACCAGAATGCCCTTTACAGATGCTGGCATCTTGATATCAGATTTCCCAGGATCATGGACTATGAGCCATTAGGTTTCTGTTCATCATATATTATGTAGTCTGTGGTATTCTGTTATAGCAGGACACATGCACATGGACTAAGATACTAGGGTAGAGTTATTGTTGTCTAAAGGCTTTCTGTCTTAGTAGACTATCTTTTTTTCCTAGCTCTTTGACTAGGGAGAAAAAGGGTCTTTTTTTTTTGGCACAATCTAAGTCTGCACTCAGTGGTGTTTCCTGGTTACAGGCTTCTACAATGTGCAATCCAGTATATATGAGGAAAGAAGAAAACTCACAGAAGTTTGTTGTTAGGTACTTTGGAGTTGGATCTGACTACTGGTTACCCTATGTACAAGAAAATGAAGCAGTAACCAACACTGTGCCCACTGTTTGAGCCCATTGTTGCAGACACTATGTTTGTTTTCATTTTGAGTTGTGCCACATCAGCAAAAGGAGGTCCCAGGGGCTTTACTTCATTCTTGTCATTAAGATTGACTCCACTTTGAGGAAGCAACTTTTCCCCTAATTTCCTGAATGCCTTCCAGCCAGAGGCGGGGGGCTCATATCCAGCACTTATATCTGACAGTGCTTCTCTACTATTCATAGAGTTTTCCATGGGAATGGGTTGGCATGCTCTTCTCCCTTGTCTGTCTTAGTCTGGAAGCTCAACTAAACCCTGTCCACCATGGGTGGCCCCACTGGTATCTGAAATACCGGTGACATAGCTTTCAGCATCACAGCAATGTGGAAGGCCCCACAGCATGACAAGCAGACACATAGAGACCTCAGACATTAACACCATGCCATTCCCTATGTCCTGAAGTGGTCTTCCTCCTTTTCTCTACCTTTTAGAATCTTCTTATATTTCTTTAAATATAATGTCTACATTTGTTAACTGTATTTAGTGGGAGAAATATGCAGAAGTGTATCTACTCCTCCATCTTTTCACAGATGGATATCAAAGGAACAAGCAGAAATAGTCATTTTTAGACACTAGAGGAATTAAAAATTATTTATAATTGTTAGTGGGGTACAGAGTAATATGTCATTTGCTATGTCCATTATGCAACTATTAAGTCATTTTTGCTCACACATTCATCACCTTAGATATTTTATAGAATAATATGAACAAAGACAAAAAAGAAAAAGTAGGAATTTTAATTAATATGCAATGAGAATCATATGCAAGCATGGGTTATACTCTCAGTGATTTTTTTTCTTCCTTTTTCCCCCTTTTTCACTAGAACCACTTTGAACTAGCTATTTTTGATAAAGCATCAGAACAGTTCTGTTAATTAAAAGACAAATAACACTTTCATTACCAGGTAATGTGCACAAGAGTCATTCTTACATTTCACTTCATCATATCCCTGAACTTGGAAGTGGAAGCTCCTTATCTTTCTGAAGAAAAGCAGAACTGCTTAAGATTAATAGGTTCCCTAATGCTTATAGAATGCCTGCAGCCATAGCCCTGTGGCATCTGAACCCATCAGATCTCAGAAGCCAAGCAGGATCAGGCCTGGTTAGTACTTGGATGGGAGACCGCCTGGGAACACCAGGTGCTGTAGGCTTGGGAGACGGACCTGGTAACCCACTCCCAAAAATCAGTCTGCCATTGATAACCCTATGAGCAGCAGAGAAGCACTGACAATAGTGTTTTGCCTGTTGTGCGTAGAGCCACTATGAGTCAGATAGCGAATTTACAGCACCTAACAACAACAGCAACAACAACAACAATGCTTATAGAAGAGTCCTTTTGTTGAACCTTGTCCTCTGGCTTCTTACATGGTACCCATTAATGGCATATATGATTATCTGAGGAGAAAAGATATGGCACATCCACCAAGATGGAAATAGAAACAAAAATTGGGAGCTTGTAGCATTTGATTTATCCTTGCAGCAAATGAAGATTTAGCTCTTATACTTATTCTGAAGAGTGGAGATAGACGCAGTGATTAGCTTTGGGGTCAATAATAGTAAACTCTACTGCAAGGCTACAAAAGTTACTGAAATACTGTCTTAACTGCCAGAGTTTATGACCACATCAAGGTAACCTAAGGGTAAATGGTTTGCCACTTTCCTAGAAAAGCAATCACTATTTTATTGTTCATAGGTCTTTCTCCCCTTCTCTTTCAAAACAAAATGATGGCTTTTGCCATCAGCATTTTAAATTCTGCTGCTCAGGATTCTCTGTTGGAAAAGAAACAGAAAACTAAGGATGGGCCTACCTAGAGTTGTGCATATTAACTGAGCTTATTGAGTGAATATTGATGTACATATATACATACATATATATAATATGTTGTTGTTGTTCTTGTTAGGTGACATTGAGTCAGGTCTCACTCATAGCAATCCTATGTACAGCAGAATGAAATGTTCCCCAATTCTGTGCAAGGAACACAATCTTATTTATGTTTAAGCTTATTGTTGCAGACACAGTATCAATCCATCTAGTGGAGGGTTTTCCTTTTTTGTTGTTGTTGACCTGCCACTCTCCCAAACATGATGTCCTTCTCTAGCAATTGGTCCCTCTGACTACATGTCCAAAATACATAAGACACAGTCTAGCCTCCTTGCTTCCAAGGAGCACTCCGGTTGCACTTCTTTTAGGACAGATCTGTTGGTTCTTTTGGCAGTCCGTGATATATCCAGTATTCGTCTCCAGCACCATAATTCAAAAGTATCAATTTTTCTCCTGTCTCCCTTGTTCAATGTCCAGCTTTCACAGCCATATTATGCCACTGAATATACCATGGCATGAATCAGGTGCACCTTCGTCTTCAATGTGACATCTTTACTTTTCCATACTTTAAAGAGATCTTTAGCCCCAGCTTTTCCCAGAGCAATGCATCTTTTGATTTCTTGACTGCTGCTTCCACAGGTGTTGATCATAGAACCAAGTAAAGCAATATCTTGGACAACCTCAATCTTTTCTCCATTTATTATGAAGTTGCATAATGTCTCAGCTTTAAGGATTTTTGTTTTGTTGATGTTGAGGTGCAATCCATACTGAAGGCTATGTTCTCTTATCTTTATCAGTAAATGCTTCAAATCTTCTTCAGTTTAAGCAAGCAGAGTTCTGTCTTATGCATAACACAGGTTGTTAATGAGTATTCCTCCAATTCTCATGCTGTGTTCTTCATAAAGTCTAGCTTCTTGGATTATTTGCTCAGCATATAAATTGAAGAGATATGGTGAGAGGATACAGCCCTGACACACACCTTTTTCAACTTTAAACCAAGCAGTGTTTCCTTGTTCTGTTTGAACAACTGCCTCCTGGTCCATGTACAGATTCTTCATGAGTACAATTAGGTGCTCTGGCATTCTCATTCTTCACAGTGTTATCTATAATTTGTTATAATCCACACAGTCAAGTGCCTTTGTATGGTCGATAAAACATAGATAGACATCTTTCTGATATTCTCTGCTTTTGGCTAATGTCCATCTGACATTGGCAATGATGTCCCTGGTTCCCTGCCCTCTTCTGAATCCAGCTTTATTTTCTGGCAGTTCTATCTGTATACTGCTGCAGTCGCTTTTGAATGATCATTAGTAAAATTTTACTTGTGTGTGATATTAATGATATTGTTTGATAGTTTTCATATTCAACTGGATCCTTTTTCTTGGGAATAGGCACAAATATGGATCTTGTCCAGTCAGTTGGCCAGGTAGTTTTTTTCCAAATCTCTTGGCATAAACATGTTAGCATCTCCAGTGCTGCATCTGTTTGTTGAAACATCTCTATTGGTATTCCATCAATTCCTGGAGTTTTGTGTTTCACCAACTCCTTTAAGGAAGCTTCTAGTTCATCCTTTCATACTGTTGATTCCTCATCATATGCAACTTCTGGATACATAATCCATGTCTCCTTTACAAAATGCTGTCATGTCCATGAGGGGAACCTTTAGACCCAAGTGTCAATGAATAAGCAGAATCCAGGATGTTAACACAATAAACTTACTTGCAAATCATATGATTTTTAAAACATAAATGAGATTTGAGATTGCATTCTAAGTAGAATTTCTATTTATCGAATTGATTTTTCCCTTGAGTATGATTATATAACTGTTATGATGTCGGACTGCATAACTTTAAATTTCTAGCTTTGCCATTAACTACATATTATACTTTGGGCAAGTTATGTAACATTCTAGAGTCTTAATTTCTTTACTGGTAAAATGAGCATCATGGTATCATATCCTCTTAGCATAATTTTGAGATTTAGATGCAATAAATACCATGTTGGGCAAAGTGTCATACATCTGTAATCCCAGCAACTCAGGAAGTGAGGCAGGGGGAGTGGACGTTCAAGGCCAGAGGCAGCCTGTGTAACTTAGTGGGACCCTGTCTCAAGATTTAAAAAAGGACTAGGGATACTACTCAGTGTAGAGTGCTTGTAAAGTGTGTGTGAGGCCCTGGGTTCAGCCCCCCAGGATGCGAAAAACAAAACAAAAGAAAACAAAAACTCCTGGCCCATTGTACACATTCAATATATGAAAGCTAAAATGATAAAGTTTTTTTTCAGGAGAACATGTTTAATAATATCAATGGATTCCAGCTGCTAACAGTATTTAGTGGCCTTTGTTTTTTCCCTTTCTGATATATCAGTAAAGTGTTGGCTTGGGTAGTGCTTCAGCTTTTAGAAACTTCATAGTGGCACAAGTGTCTCAACAAAATTTGGGGATCATTTTTATTATGAGAGCTTGTGGGATTGAAAGGGACTTATTTATCTGGAAAAGTATCCATCAGACAATCATGGGTAACAATTTCAGATATCTAAACCAGGGTAAATCAAAATTGGGCAAACCAAGCTGAAAATATATTTCAGATAAAGGTATCATTCTTTCTCTTTCTGTGTGTTTTGGGTCTCTTGTGAGACTATAGAATGAGAATATATATTTTGTGCTGACATATCTTATGTGTATATGCCAATTTCATTTTTTGTAGCACTTGGAGGTTGAATCCAGGGACTTGCATGTATATTGCAAGTGCTCTACCACTGGGCTGCTCTCCCAGCCCATTTATTTATTTTGTATTTTGAGTCAGGGTCCTGCTGAATTACATAAGCTCCCTCTGGCCTCTGACTCACCTTCCTCCTGGTTCTACCTGCCGAGTTGCTGTGATTACAGGGGTGTGCCACTGTGCCTCGTTTATATGCCAGTTTCTTAAAATTCAGAATCTCTCATTCAGGAATGTTGTTGTTGTTGTTGTTAGGTGCCATCGAGTCGGTATCTGACTCATAGTGACCCTCATAGGGTTTCCAATGGCTGACTGTTTCAGGATTGCCTTGGGAGTGGATTGCCAGGTCCTTCTCCCATTTTTGCGGTGCTGGGAATTGAACTCAGGACCTCAGAGACTGCACCACAGCGCTCTACCAACTGAGCTAAATCCCAGCCCCCATTCAGGAATACCGATTCCTATTTACTGTTATTCATCATAGAACCTAGAATAACTTATTTATCATTATAACTTTATGTTCAAATAAAGCTCAAGTAGTTTGGACTTTTTTAGCCTTCTTAAACAGAATATTATGGTTGGTTATATATTTAGATTTACCTATAGTTAGAAAGCCTGCAGCCATACTACTGTGGTGTCTGATCTCATTAGATCTCAGAAGCTAAACAGGGTCGAGCCTGGTTAGTCCTTGGGTGGGAGACTTCCTGGAAACACCAGGTTCTGTAGGCTTGTGAGAAGGTCCCAGAAACCCACTCTCAAAAAAACAATCAGCCATTGAAAACCCTATGAATAGCAGAGAAGCACTGACAATAGTGTTTTGTCTGTTGTTCTTAGGGTTGCTTTGAGTCAGACACCAACTTGACAGCGCCTAACAACAACATCTACAATAGTTAGAAAGCCTACAGCCATACCACTGCAGCATCCAATCTCATCAGATCTCAGAAGCTAAGCAGGGTCAGAGCTGGTTAGCACTTGGATTGGAGACTGCCTGGGAACACTAGGTGCTGGCTTGGGAGAAGGGCATGGCAACTCACTCTCAAAAAAGCAATCAGCCATTGAAAACCCTATGCATAGCTGAGAACCACTGACAATAGTGTTTCATCTGTTGTATATAGGGTCGTTATGAGTTGGATACTGACTCAACAACACCTAACAACAACAATAGTTAGAAAAAGTAATGTTTCATCTTAAGTTTTTAGAAAAATATTTAATAATTTTGCATTATATTTTAATTTTATTTGCCTGTGTGTTGAGTTTAAAAACTATGAACACAAATTAGTCCCATATATTGAGGGGGTTCACTATGATATTTCCATGCATGCTTATAGCATGCACTAATCAAATCCAACCTCACTTTTTCTGCCCTTTTCCCCTCCTTGATTCCCTTCCCAATCTCTAGTAGTCACGATTCCACTTTTAGGCCAATTTTTTTTAACTTCCACATATGAGGAAGAAGATGTAGTACTTGTCTTTCTGTGTCTGGCTTATTTCACTTAACATAATCTACTCGAGTTACATCTATTTTGGCAAAATGACAAGGCTTCATTCTCTTTTATGGCTAAATAATATTCCATTGTGTATAATATACCATGTTTTTTTATCCATCCATCTGTTGATGGGCACCTGGGCTGATTCTATCTTAGCTATTGTAAATGGTGCCACAATAAACATCGGTATGTAGGTACTTTTAGTATGCTGATATTATTTCCTTTGGTTATATATGGGGTAATAGGATAGGTAAATAAAATTGTAGATTTATTTTTAGTTTTTTGAGCATCTTCCACACTGTTCTCCACATTGGTTGTACTAATTTACATTCCTATTAACAGTGTATAAGAGTAAAGTTTTCTACACATCTTTGCCAGCATTTATTGTTTTTTATCTTTCTGACCATAACCATTCTGACTGGGTTGAGATGGTAGCTCATTTTGGTATTGATTTATATTTCTCCAATAGCTATTAACATTAAACATTTTCCATGTATTTTCTGATCATTTGTATTTTTGTTTTAAGAAGTGTCTGTTCAGGTCACTTGCCCATTTTTAATTGGATGTCTTGTTTTTTCTTAGTTGTTTTTTCTGAGTTCCTTATATATTCTGGATATTTACCCTCTGTCAGATGAATAGTTCACAAGCTTTTCTCTTACTTTGTAAGTTGTCTCTTTATTCTGTTGATTGTTTGCTTGTTTGTCAAGTTTTCCATTTGTTTCTTGAGCTTTGGGGTTCACATCCAAAAAATCATGATTTTACCTATATCTTAAGGTGTTTCCCCTATGTTTTTCTCTAGTAGTTTCAGAGTTTCAGACACCAGAGTGAAGAGTTGAGGCCAGACTGAGCAACATGGAAAGGCTCTGTCTCCGAAAAAATTAAAATAAAAATAAAGATTTTTTAAAGTGTAGGATTCATATTTTAAAAGAATGTTGTATTTTGCTGAAGTATCAACTTGAAATAGTCATTTTTTGTGCTAAATTTTTAGTTACTGAATTAGATCTAAGGCTTTTACATTTTTTATGAATTTATTCAATGAATGAATACTGTGTGTCAATTACCTTGGTAGGCTCTGGTTATATCACTGAGACAATGTGGGCAAGACCTCTGGTTTCATGGACTTCAATCTAGTAGCGAGGAAGACAGATAATCAAAAAGGTAAGCAAACAAATGAAGTCAGTTTCATAATAATGGCTCTGAAATAAACAGGGTGCTGTGATATATAATCAATGCCATTGTTCTTATGTGCCATCAAGTCAGTATCTGACTCAAAGCAACCCTATGTACAATAGGAAAAACACTATTGTTAGTGCTTCTCTGCTATTCATAGGGTTTTCAATGGCTGACTCTTTTTTGGGAGTAAGTTGCTGGGTCATTCTCCCAAGCCTATAACATCTGGTGTTCCCAGGCAGTCTACCATCCATGTACCAACCAGGTCTGACTCTGGTTAGCTTCTGAGATCTAATGGGATCGGACACTACAGTGGTATGACTATAGGCTTAGCAGTAAATAGAGGTGACCATTAGATTTGGGAAAGCTTCTGTGAAGGAGAAACAAGAAAGTAAAGATTTGAGGATAAGAATAAAAGATGTTTAAATAAGATATGAAATATAAATAAGATATTTAAAGATTTGAGAGGAAAGGATTCTAGGAATTAGAATTCATGACAGGGAAGAACTTTGTGCATTCATGTAACTGAAAGAAGAGCAATGACATGTGAGTAAAAAGGACATTGATACTGTTAGTTCTTCTCTAAATGTTTGGTTGAATTTACCAGTGAAGCCATCTGCTCTGTTTTTTTGAGAGGTTTTTGATTAATGGTTCAATCTCCTTACTTGTTATAGAGGTATTCAGGTTTTCTATTTCTTCTTGAGTCAGCTTAGTAGTTTGATAATTTCTAGGCATGAAAATTTTCATAATAATAATTGGTAATCCTTTTGATTTATATAAGTTTTGGAGTAATATTGCCCCTTGCATTACTTATTTTAATTATTTATTTGGATTTTCTCTTTTTACTTTGTTGTTGTTGTTAGGTGCCGTCGAGTCGGTATCTGACTCATAGCGACCCTCATAGGGTTTTCAATGGCTGACTGTTTCGGGATTGCCTTGGGAGTGGATTGCCAGGCCCTTCTCCCATTTTTGCGGTGCGGGAATTGAACTCGGGACCTCAGAGACTGCAGCGCAGCGCTTTACCCACTGAGCCAAATCCCAGCCCCCAAAACCTGAGAGTCCTATCTACCCTTGTTGCTGTTGTTAGGTGCCGTCGAGTTGGTATCCGACACATAGTGACCCTCAGAGGGTTTTCAATGGCTGACTGTTTCGGGATTGCCTTGGGAGTGGATTGCCAGGACCTTCTCCCATTTTTGCGGTGCTGAGAATTGAACTCGGGACCTCAGAGACTGCAGTGCAGCACTCTACCAACTGAGCTAAGTCCCAGACCCAGCTATTGCTACCATGAGCATATACCTTGGCATTGTCCATGTGGTGCTGGTTTTTCAGGCATACAGATTGCAGGAGTTATAGGGACATGAAGGCTTCCAGTCAGATTTCAATGAAGGCCTGAATATCCAGGCAATGTGTAGCAGGGATAAAGTCCCTGCAAGCAGCCCTTGAGAAGCCACTGCCTGAACCTATGAGAGAGAATATGAAGATGAAATGGAGACTCCCAGACATTAGAGATGCCAGGAATGTGGAATGTTGGCTAAGGAAATGTGCAGGAAGTGAGCAAAGCCAGCCTAAGAGACAGGTCATGTGGGCTACAGTCAGCAAGGCCATAGGGGAGTGGTTGCCAAGCCCTTTGGTGCTCACATCACATCACCATGTATCATGGATGCTGGATATCACTCATAGGATTTAATGTTAGTCCTGCTGGGTTGTGGTTTCACCTTGGTCCAATTCCTCCTTCCAATGTCCCCATTTGTCCCTCTTGAAATAGAAAAATTTACTGTGTACCTGTCCTATTGTGTATGTTGGAAGTATGTAGCATATTTTTAAATTTTATGGGGGCTCATAGCTAGGAGTTGGTTTGAGTTTTGGGGAGACTTTTGTTGTTGTTGTTGTTGTTAGGTGCCTATCCGACTCATAGCGACCCTCATAGGGTTGTCAATGGCTGAGTGCTTCGGGATTGCCTTGGGAGTATATTGCCAGGCCCTTCTCCCATTTTTGTGGTGCTGGGAATTGAACTCGGGACCTCAGAGACTGCAGTGCAGCACTCTACCAACTGAGCTAAATCCCAGCCCGGGGAGACTTTGGACTTGGACTTTTGGCAATGTTGGAACTGTTAAAATTATGGGCACTGACACAGATAGACTGACTATATTTTGCATTGTGAGATGGCCATGAACCTTTGGAGGCCAGGGACAGGGTTTTGTGGTTTATACATCAAATACCTCCCCCAAAATTTCATATGTTGAAGGCTTGGAACTCAGATGATGGTGCTATTAAGATGTGATTAGATCATGAATGTGCTAATTTCATCAATGGATTAATCCACTGATAAGTTCATAGTTAATGGATATTAGGAGGTGAGGCCTAGTTGGAGGAAGTAGGCCCTCGGAGTGTGTCTTTGAAGGATATATCTTGTCCTCAGCCCCTTCCTTTCCCTCTACTTACAGCTGTCATGGGATGAGCACACTACTGTGCTACATACTTCTGCCACTCTGATGTTCTGCTTGCCTTAGACCCAAAACAGTGAAGCCAGTTGGCCATGAACTAAAATCTTTGAGACTATGAACCAGAATAAATCTTTCCTCATTTAGGTTGTTATCATGTAATTTGTCACAGTTACAGAAAACTGACTAAAACAGGGTGTTGTTTCATTTGCAAAAGTTTATGAATTTTCCTATCTTTATTTTATTATTGATTTTTGGTGTCAGCTTGTGGTCAGAAAAAGATATTTTGGATGATTTCAGTTTTAAAAAAATTATTGATAAGGGTTTGTAGCCTAAATTAAAGTCTGTCTTGAAGAACATGTCATGTGAACTTGAGAATGTTTTGTATTTTGTTGTTGTTGTTCTTATTGTTTTTTGGAGTCCTGGGGCTCAAATCTTGGACTAGGCATACATTAGCCAAGTGTTCTACTATGAACTACATTCCTGATCCTTTGCTATTATTTGATAGAATGTTTTATAATGATGTGTGTACTTGTATTATAGTATTGTCTAAGTTCTCCATTTTCATATTGATACAATGTCTAGATTTTCTATCCATTATTGAAAAGGTGATATTGAAGTCTCCAAGTATTATTGTAGAACTGTTTTTCTTTTCAATTCTGTCAATACTTGAATCATCTATTTTGGGCCTCTTTTGTTTGTGCATATATACTGGGGCTGCCACAAAATTATACACATTTTAAGAGATGTTACGTAGGTCTTTGCTTGGTCTGCTCTCCTCTGACACCCCAGGGAAGCCTATTTCTGACACTTTTGGGCCACTTGACCAGTGCACTCTTCTTCTCACTCAAAAGAACATGACCAAAACTTCCAAGAACTCTGGTATATGACCAAGAAACAAAATCTAAAATTTCAGGGCATAGTAGAAGGAGCGGACATAAAACTAAAGGCATAGAAAGCCTATTCAATAAAATTATAACAGAAATTCCCCAAATATGGGGAAAGAAATGGATATCAAACCACAAAAGGGATTTAGCACACCAAATAAACATGGCCAGAAAAGAAGCTCTCCACACTAGAGTATAGTTAACATGCCAAGACTACAGAACAAAGAAATAATTTTAAAAGCTGCAAGAGTAAGAGCACCAACTTACAAACGCAAATTCATCAAAATAACATCAAACATCTCAGCACAAATCCTAAAATCTAGGAAAGTATGGAATGATGTATTTCAAGCCCTGAAGGTAAATCATTGCCATCCAAGATTATTTTATCTAACAAAGTTATCAAGTCAAATCAATGGAAAATAAAGACCTTCCAAAACAAACACACACTAAGGCAATTCAGATGGCCAAGCCAACATTGCATAAGATACTTAAAGGAATACAACACACACACAGGAAGAAGAAAGGCAGTCTCTATTACAAGAGTGTTGGGCTGGGATTTAGCTCAGTTGGTAGAGCGCTGCGCTGCAGTCTCTGAGGTCCCAAGTTCAATTCCCAGCACCACAAAAATGGGAGAAGGGCCTGGCAATCCACTCCCAAGGCAATCCCGAAACAGTCAGCTATTGAAAACCCTATGAGGGTCGCTATGAGTCAGGTACTGACCCGAAGGCACACAACAACAACAACAACATTACAAGAGTGCATGAAAGAATAAATTTCGTGAGAGAAACAGATGAATAAGAATTAAGAAAGAACCAATTATGTCTAGTTCAAAAAGCCTGCAAACTCCAAATATAAATAAGGGAGAAAGAAAAAAAATAATGTGCAAACAAACTAGGAAAACACAGAACACAATGACAGGAATGATCAACTCCTCTCAATAATAATCCTAAGTATAAATGGTCTTAACTCTCCTGTTAAATGACATAGACTAGATGTTTAGACTAAAACACAAGATCCAACAATTTGTTATCTGCAAGAAACACATCTCACTGGCAAGGACACTGAAAAACTGAAAGTGAAAGGGTGGAAATCCATATACCAAGCAAATGGAAGCAAAAGCAAAACAAAACCAAAAACAATAACAATATTAAAACCCCCCCAAACCCCAAACCAAGAAAGAATGGCTATCCTTATACCAAAAAAATAGACCTCAAACTAAAATTAGTCAAAAGGAGTAAAGGTCACACCATTGAAAACCCTATGAGTAGTAGAGAAGCACTGAAATAGTGCAGGGCATAGCACAGTGTCTGAGAGTGTTTCATTCCACTGTACATAGGGCTGCTATGAGTCAGATCCAACCTGACAGCACCTAATAACAACAACAACATATTAATAAAGGGAGCAATTCATCAAAAGGATATAACAATTTTAAACATATATACACCAAACATCAGTGCACCTAATTTCACAAAACAAACACTATTTGACATAAAGGGACAGATATGTCCAGATACAATAATACTGGGTTATTTCAGTGCCCCACTCTCATCAATAGATAGAACGTCCTGACAAAAAATAAACAAAGAAACTTCAGAGTTAAACACCACAGTAGATTAAATGGGCTTAATGGAAATCTACAGAATATTCCATCTAAGAGCTAGAGAATTACATTCTTCTCAACAGCCCATGGAACTTTCTCTAAAATAGGTCACATTTTAGGCCATAAATCAAGTCTTACCAAATACAGAAAAATCAAAATAATTTCTTATTTCTTATCAGGCCATAATGGAATAATACTAGAAGTCAATAGCAAGAGAAATTAGAGAAATATAAAAATACATATAGATTAAACAATACACTCTTAAATGTTCATTGGGTCTTTAAAGAAATCAAGGAAGAAATTTTAAAAAATCCCTAAAATCAAAGGAAAGTGAAAACACAATGTACTAGAACATTTGGGATACAGCAAAAGCAATCATAAGAAGGAATTTTATAGTTATGAGTGCCTATGTTAAAAAAAATCAGAGAGCTCAAACAAATAACTTAATGATGCCCCTCAAGGTCTTTGAAACAAGAAGAAGCAAAACCAAAATCAGTAATCCCAGAAAGAAATAGTAAAGATCAGGGCAGAAATTAATGAAACAAAGAGTAAAAGAACAATTCAAAGAATTGACAAAACAGTTCTCTGAAATGATAAGATCTATAAACTCTTAGCCAAACTAAGTAAAAGAAAGAGAAGGCTCAAATTAATAAAATTAGAGATGAGAAAGGGGACATTATAACAGATACCAATGATGTCCAGGGAATCACTAGGGAATATTTTGAAAACTCATATTCAAAAAAGCTGGAAAACCTAGATGAAATGGATAAATTCTTGGTCATATATGTTTTACCAAAATTAAATCAAGAGGATATGAAAACGTTAAACAGACCTATAACCAGCATTGAGATTAGAGCATTACTAGTCTTCCAACAAAGGAAAGCCCAGGACTAGATGGATTCACTGCCAAATTCTATAGACCTTTAAAGAATTATCATCAATGATTCTCAAACTATTCCATAAAATAGAAATGGAAGGAACGCTACCAAATTCATTGTATGAAGCCGGTGTTTTCCTGAGACCAAAACCAGACAAGGACACAATGAATAAAGAAAACTTCCCTATGGTTAGGACTCTAATTGTCTCCCAAAGGTCATGTCATTTGATCCCCAGATGGTGGCACTGTCCTGGAAGGTTGTGGAATTTTGGGAAGTGGGTCTTTGGCAGAAGTAGCTCCCTTGGGAAGGGCCTTGGGAGGTTATTTATCTGGAACCTGCTGTCCCACTTGTCATGCTGTGAGGTCTTCTGATACAGGATCTGATGCTGCTGCCACTGCCATTTCTGCCCTGCCACCATTATGGAGCTATTCACCAACAGTGAGCTTCCAATAAACCTCTCCCCCATAAGTTTGTTTGAGTAGTTTTTTCTGCTATGGCAACAACAGCTGACTAATACTACTACAGACCAATTTCCCTGATGAACACAGATTAAAATATCCTTAATAAAGTGCTTGCAAATTTACTTCAACAACACATTAAAAAGACCATACATCATGATCAAGTTGGTTTAATTCCAGAGATGCAAGGATAATTCAACATGCACAAGTCAACAAATATAATACAGCACATGAATAGATTCAGAGACAGAAATCACATGATCATCTCAATAGATGCAGAAAAGGTGTTAAAGTTTAACATCTCTTCATGATAAAAGCATTAAAGAGACTAGAAATGGCAGTAAAATACCTCAACACAAAAAAAGCAACATATGAAAAACCTACAGCCAAGATCATACTGAATGGGGAAAAACTAAAAGCATTTCCTCTAATATCAGGAAGAAGATAATTGTGTCCACTCTTTCCACTGTTATTCAATATTAATTGAACTATTAGCCACAGCAATAAAGCAAAAGAGAGAAAGAAAAGGAATTTAAATAGGAAAGGAAGAAGTCAAATCATTCCTGTTTGCAGATGATATATCCTATACTTGTTGTTGTTGTTGTTAGGTGCCGTCGAGTCGGTATCCGACTCATAGCGACCCTCTGTACAACAGAGGAAACACTATTGTCAGTGCTTCTCTGCTGTTCATAGGGTTTTCAATGGCAGATTGATTTTTGGGAGGGGGTTGCCAGGTCCTTCTCCCAAGCCTACAGCTTCTGGTGTTCCCAGGCGGTCTCCCATCCAG
>VMDO01032518.1:0-18895 GCA_007922755.1 Pedetes capensis | reverse complement strand
GAGAAGCTGGACTTTATGAGGAAGAACGTGGCATCAAGATTGGAGGAAGACTCATTAACAACCTGCGTTATGCAGATGACCCAACTCTGCTTGCTGAAAGTGAAGAGGATTTAAAACATTTACTGATGAAGATCAAACATCATAGCCTTCAATATGGGTTACAACTAAACATCAATATAACAAAAATCCTTATGACTGTGTCACCATGCAACTTCACAATAAATGGAGAAAGATTGAGTTTGTCCAAGATTTTGCTTTGCTTGGGTCTATAATCAACACCCATGGAAGCAGCAGTCAAGAAATCAAAAGATGCATTGCTCTAGGAAAAGCTGTGGCAAAAGATCTCTTTCGAGTATTGAAAAGCAAAGATGTCACATTGAAGATGAAGGTGCGTCTGACAGATGCCAGGGTATTTTCAGTCACATCATATGGTTGTGAAAGTTGGACATTGAACAAGAGAGACAGGAGAAGAATTGATGCTTTTGAATTGTGGTGCTGGAGATGTCTATTGAATATACCATGGACTGCCAAAAGAACCAACAAATCTGTCCTAGAAGAAGTGCAACCAGAGTGCTCCTTGGAAGCAAGAATGGCCAGTCTGCATCTTACATATTTTGGACATGTAGTCAGGAGAGATCAATCCCTAGAGAAAGACATCATGTTTGGGAGAGTGGCAGGTCAATGCAAAAGAGTAAAACCCTCCACCAGATGGATTGACACAGAGTCTGCAACAATGGGCTTAAACATAAATAAGATCGTTTGCCTAGCACAGAATCGGCAAGTGTTTCGATCTGCTGTACATAGGGTCACTATGAGTCGGATTCGACTCGAGGGCACCTAACAACAACAACAACAACAACACATCTAACTCATTAGAAATGGGACTCATAAGGTTGCAGTGTAGTCAGATTTTCTCTCTAGTTTCAAGCCTGAAGCTTAGAGATATCTGGGTATAGCACAAGTGGAAGACAAGTGCAAAGACTTTACAATTGGAGACTTGCATTATAGTCTCATTAATAGGATATACTAGTTTTACCACTTTTGACATTTCATTCATTATCTTTGCATTGTGTTTATCATTCAAATGTGAATAATATATATTCTCCTTTCCACACTACCTGTATCAAATGTCATTAGATGGAAATGATTTGTAGTCCACAAAAGAATAGATAAATGTCCCCTGTTGATGTTTGTACCAGTTTCCAAAAATAAGTGTTTATTAACTTCTCATATCTTCTTATTTTCCTCTTTATTTCCTCTTATCTCACTTTTCTATCATCACACATTCTGTCATAATCTGACACAAGAATGTACATTCTCATAGATCTTCATTCTTTCTCAGTTTAGTTAACCAGTGCTATGCTTTGAATATGGTTTATCTTCTCTGAAACTCATGTTGAAATTTAATCCCCATTCTAAGATATTAAAAAGTGGGACCAATGGGGGAACTTTAAGAGGTCATTAGGACTTCGTACTGCCTCATGAATGGATTAATCCATTTCTTAAATTAACAGATTCATGGATTAATGGCTCATTACTTTGAGCTAGTTCTGCCACGAGTCTCCTGCTCCCTGTACTTGCCATGTGATTCCTGTGCTACCTTGGACTTTACCAGGAGGAAGGCCATCATCACCAGATGCATCCTTTCCACCTTTGACCAGAGTTATTAACCCAAATGAACCTCTTTGAGCTAAAATAAGACTCTTTAGTTTAAATCTCAGCTCTACTCTGGATAAAAAATAGGGTTAATAAAAGTATAGACTTCATGTCAGGCACAGTTGCACATTCCTATAATTCCAGCAATTTGGGAGGTGGAGACAGAAGGAGAGTGAATTCAAGGTCAGAGACAGCCTGTGTAACTCAGCAAGAACCGTCTCAAGATAAAACGTTTAAAATTAGGAGGTTGGGGTTACAGCTCAGTGATAGAGCACTTACAAAAAGTACAGACCACATAAGACTAATATGAAGGTCAAACTTGCTCATAAATGTAACAGGATCATGGTTCATGTTGCTACTGTAATCAAATGATGACTATGGTTACTTTATTACTGGCTTAGTTTTTGTACTATTTTAAATACTTGTAGAGACTAACAGTGTACTTTTATGTGCTTATTGTATTGGTAATAACTATTTTAATGCTGAGAATATTAAGCATGTACATTTCAAGAGAATTACTCGTGGAAAATAGGTTGTTTTAAAAATAGTAGTTATTTCTTGTTCCACTAAGGATGCATAAAAGTTTTATAGAGTTCATATGTTCATAGTGTGATATATCCTCTCAGGGAACCAATATCTAATTGTGTACCAGTCTCTTCAGCAAAGATTGGGCATTTCTCTGAGGTAAAATAACAATATTATGGTTGAGTTTCTAACAAACCATTCAGTAAAACACTTGGTGTTCATGATAATCAGTCATCAGGCTTGCTTTATCACTCAAAAGCACAAGTCATAATGTTTGAGTCCTTTGTATACTGGACATATTAAGTATTTCTTTTTGGCTTACTGCCCTTACAATTGGCAAATATGACTAATGAAAAAAACAACCTGAATATTAAATTTTTATCATCTGCTTTATTACTGAGGAGAAAATTTAAATTAGATATACAACATATATATTTAACAGAAAATTCCCCAAATAGCAAAACTGAAGCTTAAGTTTACTCTATTCACTTGATCTATGTTGAAAAATGCCAAAGGAAATAGTGACTAGATTTGGAATTTTATTAGCAGGAGAAAAATTAATATTTGTAGATACCAGAAAGAAACATGTATTCATAAATACCTTTATAAATGAAGTAAACACATGCTAGGACTATGTTATACATGTTAGGACATACAGATAAAAGAAGAAATCATACTCTCCTGCAGGCAAAATCAGATTCCACTATTGATAACTTGTGGTTACAGAGGTCAATGTCGAAAATAAGAGTTGAAACCAGTAAGAGAAGCAGTTGAACTCCTCACTGTTAAATTGTGGATAGAAACCATGCTACAAGTCAACGTTAATGGGTTTTGTGCTTTTCTTCAGCTGGAAATATAGCAATCATCCTTTTTCTAGAAACACCGAAAACATTTTTTCTGTAACATGTTGTTTCTTTTCTCTATCTGCTGTCATTTTCAGAGTTGAAAATTACTTTATTTCAATTTGAAGATGTACTGTAAATTATTTGTATACTTTCAGGTTATATCTAAATAGGAAATTCTTTGGCTGTTTTCCTGAATAACAAAAAACCAGGTGTTAGGATATGTTTTGGATAATTTTGTAATTCAAATAAATAGAGTTTAATTTTTTTCTTTACATTTTACTAAAGATCAGAGATAGGCTGGTGCTTTTAATGTAGTGATCTGTCAATGGCTTGGGCTGATGTTTCATTATTTTCTTGGTAATTTAGAAAATATCTGATAGTTTATTTCATCTTCATAAATAAGATCACATTTTTTTTAATGATAAAAACCTCCTTTGCTGGGTAAGGTAGTTTACTCCTGTAATCCCAGCAATTCAAGATGTGGAGGCAGGAAGATCACAGATTCCAGACCAGAGGCAGCCTGCATAACTTAGTGAGACCAATTCAAGAAATAAAATAAAAATGGGCAGGGATTGCAGCCCAATATTAGAGCACTTTGCAAAATATGAGCATATGGGCCAAAGCCCTGGGATCCACCCCTACGTACAAAGAAAGAAAAAACAACCACTTCCTTTCTTTTGTTCTTTTCCTACTCAACTTTCCATTAGAATAAAACCTAGGTGTCACAATCTACACTTCTATCTACTCCTTCTCCTGCCTAGTCCAAATAGTCATATCATTGCTAGGAAGAGGTGATCCTTTTAAAATGTAAATCAGAACATTATCACTCTGTGCTTACACCTCAAACTTAGAATGAAAGGCTGGATCAGTAGTCTTTAATGATCTGGCCCCTCACTTTGTGATTTTACTTCCCAGGCTTCTTCCATTAGACCACTTTAATCTCAGACACATGTAACCCATTTCTATCTCAGGGCAATTACACCTGTTCTATCTGAAATATTATGTGTGCTGTGTCATCACCTGTCTACATCCTGATGTCTGACCTCATCAGATCTTGGAAGTTGAGCCATGTTGGGCTTGGTTAATCCTTGGATGGGGACAACCTGAGAATACCTGGTGCTGTAGGTTTGGGAGAAGGACATCACAGCTCACTTCCAAAACAACCAGCCATAGAAATCCCTATGAATAGCAGAAAAGCATTGACAATAGTGCCAGACATGGCACAATGTTGGAGAGTGTTTTGTTCTGTTGTATACAGGGTCGCTGTGAGTCAGGCCCAATTTGATGGCACCTGACCATAACTACAATACCATCACTTAGCTAATCCCTACTTTCTCCAATAGCTGCACAGTCCCTACCACATCATGGAGACCCTTTCTAACCTGATTCTAAAATACCACTTTCCCACACACTAGTCTTTTACCAATTTTTTATGGCTCTATTTGCAATGTCACTGTATATTACTTCATTTATCTTTTTGTACCATGTTTCTAAAATTAGAACTGAGGTCTACAAGGGCGAGGGCTTTCTCTGATTTGCCTTGTGAGAGGTGATCAGTAAATATTTGTTGAATTAATGAATAATAATGTTCAGTACATCGTAGACTAGGAAAGTATTTTTAATTAAGCCATACACCATTGCTTCTGCAAATTCAAGCCCATTTTTCTCCCAGATTTCTGACTTCATCATGTTGCTAGGCCTCCACTCTGCACTTTAGAATCTTCCTCCTTTTCCAATTTTCTTCACCTGTTTTTCTCCATAGTAGTAAGAAAAAAAATCCATGTCATATTATTAGAAAATTAATCACTAATCCTGACCAGATATCACTGCCTTCATTAATATAACTAAAACATTATTAAGGAACCTTCATAAACAAAAGTCTTCCATCCTTCATAGGGATTCTGCTTGTCTTGGAATGATGTTCATGTGGAAACCTTTATCACTCTTTTTCCTGGTCTCTTATCTTTCCTTTTTAGTCTAAAATGAGATATGTTATAAAAGAGATATGGCAAGCCTGGCTGCCCAATGAGGTACCAGAGCTACAAGGTCATGCTATCTCCTAAGGCAGCCTATTTCAATTTCCAGTAGCTCTAATTTTAAGAACACACTTTTTATATGATGAGCTAATATTTGTCTGGCTGCAACTTTGATCCATTGGTCCTATTTCTGCTGGCTTGGGTTCCTAAGCATAATTATTTCCTGAGCAGAAATAGAACAGCTGCTTAACACCTCCCATATGCTATTGCTTTATATAGTTAAAAATTGTAAATCCCCCAGCCTCCAGCACCTCAACCATATACTTTGTCAGCCTTCTGTTCTCTTTGTAAATAAATTCAGCTTCATAGCCTTTCCTCAAATGACCCATTTCCCAAACACTTGATTACTTCTTTTGTTTAACTCAACAGAGAGGATAAAGCCTTTTTCTGGGCAACACAGCCATTTCCATCTGTCTGTATTATTATTATTGTAGCAGTAGTAGTAGTAGTAGTAGTAGTAGTTGTTGTTGTTATTATTATTGTTATTATTATTTGGAGAAGAAAAACTGTATAAGAAAAAGTAATTGTGAAATCTCAATTATTTAGTTCCTATTTATTAAAGTGGGGCTAGGATTTAGCTCAGTTGGTAGAGCACTGCTCTGCAGTCTCTGAGGTTCCAAGTGTGATTCCCAGCACCTCAAAAATGGGAGAAGGATGTGGCAACCCACTCCTAAGGCAATCCCAAAACAATCTGCCATTGAAGACCCTATGAGGGTCACTATGAGTCAGACATGACACGACGGCACCTAACAACAACAATTTATTAAAGTAGCACTTAAGTATAGATTCATTCAAAAAATATTTTCATGTGTCTCACCAGACATAAAACACAATTCCAAGACTAAAATAAGCAGAAGACATCTCCACTGCTCTTATTAAGTTTGTTTCAATTTGTACAATTGCTAAATTTTCTAATGAACTTTAGATGACCATTTAAATTATTTGGTAACCAGTGTTGTTAAAGGATACATGTGGTAGTTAGAAGTATTTTTAATGTACCTCCAGGGCTGAATTGCAGAGACTATGGTCATGGGTCCTGGACTTTGACACCCCCCAGCCACCCCACAGGGAAATGGTAGCTGCATTTATTGCATTAACTCCTGGGTTGTAAGTTAATTTAGGGGGAATATGCTATTATAGATTTGGTTGAGTTCCATTAAACTCCATTTAAACTTTGACTGTAGGATGCATTAATAGAGCTTCAAAGTCAATCAGGCAAACGATTGATGGAGAGTACAGAGTAGAACATTAAGCGGAATATTTGATATTAACTATTAAATCTTTCAGAGGAATTCATTGGATTCTATGGATCCACATACATTGACTTTTGGTTTCATTTAGATAGAGATGCTGGGGTTATCCTACTGCATGTATCTGTGTTAATGTCTGTAAATAAAAATAGTATAAGACTGAATACCATATATATATATATAAGGGAAGAAAATAATGGCTATTATTATAACCTTGTTGGGCTCACAACATCCAAGGACACATTTATTTCCAGCACAGAGGAAAGAAGTTGCATCCCAGAGAGGTTGAATATTTCTCCACAGCTTCACAAGTGGTAAAGTACAGATATAAAATTCAAGCACATGTCTACCTGCCCCCAGTAAGAGTTTATCATTCTATACTGGAAGAATTTATCTATGGTTGACTTCAACTTCATCTTCCGGGTAATGAAATATATGGACAACCAAACATTCATTAAGGAAGATGACTGTTTTTGTGCTTTGGGGGGAGATATGATGAAATTTCAACCCAGGAATATATCATAAACCAAAATTTCTACTTGAATTTCTTCTTAAAGATTGCATGGATTAAATATACCATTTTCTTTGTTTCAGCTGGGGTGAGTACTGTTATGTTCTGCAATAAATAAATAAATAAACCTCATTATTCCCTTGGCTTTACACAAAATAAATTTATTTTTCCTTCAAATGGAATCTGATGGGGATCAGGTTGTTCCCCTCCAAGCAATGAAACAAATTCTACCTTTGACCTCTGACACCTGGAATCTACACAGGGACATTGAGGGGCTTGGGATTCCAATAGGATGATTTTTAGCACCAGGCCAGAAAATGGTTTACATCATTTTTACTTATATCCCACTGGAAGGATATAAAGAGGGTTACAATAAAAATCACAACTGTGGTTGCTTTTGGTGATCAAATGACCCTAACCCAACTGTGGAAGAAGCTGATGTCTGTATGGGAGCATGTGGATGTTTGATAGTGCTTTGAGCCTATACCACATTACAAGAACTGGTTTAATAGATTCCTTCTTCTTCTTAGGTATACAGTAGATAATATTAGGTGGAAAACACATGTTTATATTGTGTTCCAATTTGAAAGGAGGAAATATGAAATGTTTTAAGGGAGAGATTAGTGATATACGGACAGATACATCCAAGTCAGAACATAGCCTTGGTAACTCTGCCCATAAGCAACTGCAACTTCCTTAGAGTAAGAAGATAAAACAAACTTGGTTCACTTTCTCTTCCATTATTTGGATTATTCTTCATTGTTAAAAGCTAGAGTGAATTAAAACTACATTCTTTTAAATCCAAGATAAAAGTGATATATTTGAGCCATGAAGACATTCTTGGGATGAGTCAATCAGAATTTCAGTGATTTTTTTTGATGATTACATTAATTTAAGTGATGCAATAGAAAAATTCACAAGATCACAATAGCTGCATACTAATTCCAAAAGGATTTCAAGGTACAATAAGGAATGATGAAATCAAGAGGTATAAAAAATTTCTTATTTTCAATGACAAGAAAAGTCACCAGAAATCCTTGTTTATTTCTATACTGAATTATTATAAGACAGTGGTGGAGGAGTAATAGTCTGAGTTTGTGCTTTCACCTGTCTCAAGGTACACTGTGTCCTTTTTATTTTATGCAGTAAAGAAATCAGACTGTTAATAGGTCATCATGGATAAGTAAGTGAATTGTGCAATTAAATCATAACTGGCCTTGATACATCTTGGAAATAGTATAGCATTTAACCATCTCCTCTATTTGTTTTAAAACCTATACACACATATTTTCCAGATAGATAAGTATGTATTTTAGGAGTAATGACTCGAACATATGGATTTTCTCTTTACCAGTTGTTGACTTTTTCTATAGTACACTTGGTTTATAAATATGTGTTATAATTATTTCAGTATTATGATTGATAAGTGGAAAAGTCATGTTGAATTGACAACACAGACAATATATAAAAAAGGTCATATTAAAGATATCTGAAAAACTAAAAAATAAACAATAAACCTATCCTGTCTTTTCTATATGAATGACATTATTAACCAGAGTACCTGAAGAATATCTCTTCCTGGAAATATCACAAGAAAACATTAAAGAGAAAAGCAGAGCAGCCATCGTGGCTCACATCTGTAATCCCAGCATTCAAAAGGTAGAGCTACGAAGAAGGTGAGTTCCAGCCAGTTTTCTTGTCTCAAAAAGAAAAAGGAGAAAGAATATCTTGACTTTATAATCTCCAATGAATTAACAGAAATAGACATTAATATTCATGCCTTTGATATAAAAATAGAGACAATGCAACTTTAAAATAAATGGAGAAAAGATTGAGGTTGTCCAAGATTTTGCTTTGCTTGGCTCTATAATCAACACCCATGGAAGCAGCAGTCAAGAAATCAAAAGACGCATTGCTCTAGGAAAAGCTGTGGCAAAAGTTCTCTTTTGAGTATTGAAAAGCAAAGATGTCACATTGAAGACGAAGGTGCGTCTGACTCATGCCATGGTATTTTCAGTGGCATCATATGGTTGTGAAAGCTGGACACTGAACAAGAGAGACAGAAAAAGAATTGATGCTTTTGAACTGTGGTGCTGGAGACGTCTATTGAATATACCATGGACTGCCAAAAGAACCAACAAATCTGTCCTAGAAGAAGCACAACCAGAGTGCTCCTTGGAAGCAAGAATGGCCAGACTGAGTCTTACATATTTTAGACATGTAGTCAGGAGAGATCAATCCCTAGAGAAAGACATCATGTTTGGGAGAGTGGCAGGTCAACACAAAAGAGGAAAACCCTCCACCAGATGGATTGACACAGAGTCTGCAACAATGGGCTTAAACATAAATAAGATTGTTTGCCTGGCACAGAATCAGCAAGTGTTTCGATCTGCTGTACATAGGGTCTCTATGAGTCAGACTCAACTCGACGGCACCTAACAACAACAAAAACAGCAACAACAACAAGACATTAGATAATAGGGATTTAGCTCAGTAGGTAGAGCACTGCTCTGCAGTCTCTGAGGTCCTGAGTTCGAGTCCCAGTACTTGAAAATTGGGAGAAGGATGTGGCAATCCACTCCTGAGGCAATCCCAAAACATTCAGCCATTGTAAACCCTATGAAGGTCTCTGTGAGTCAGAGAGGACTCGAGGGCACCTAACAAAAACAACGGACATTAGATGCCTCTTGATGAAAGAATATAAGACCAGCTCTTGTACCAGAAAAGAGATAGAATTTTTTAGTTTAATCCAGCTTATAGATCCAGCTTCTTATATACCAGATATATAGAAGTCAAATGAATATATTGAAATTCACAGTGAAATTATAATTGGCAAAATCCAGAAGATGGAAAAGCTATCAGAAAAGAAAGACATGGAGGTGAATTATATCAATTTTAAGAGACTTAAAAATATAGCGCAATTTTTTTTCCAGTTTGAACCCAGGGCCTTGCGTTTGCATGCTCTGCAATTACTGGACCACTGAGCTACACCCTCAGCCCCCCCTTATTTTTTTTTTTACTTTTTGAGACAGGGTCTCAGTAAATTACACAGACTGCCTCTGGTCTTAAACTTGCAATCCTCTTTCCTCTGCCTCACCAGCCACTGGGATTAAAGGTGTGTGCCACTGCAGCCCACTAAAAAATATAGCACAACTTAAAAATGGGCAAAACTAAATTAGAATGTTTATGGAATTATATTTAGAAAATAATGTACTTACTAAAAAAAACAAAAAGCAAAGAGGGTTACAATAAAAATCACAACCATTGTTGCTTTTGGTGAGAGGAAATAGGCTGCAATGGTGATATGGTTGATGGAAGAGGCTTTTAGTGTGGAGAATAAAGTACTGTTTTGACATGAGCTGTACTCACAAGTGTATATTTCTTTAATTTATTAAGTTATATATCCCTTGTGTAGTTACCTTTATTTTACAATAAAAAGATTTTAAAGCATATTTAATAAACATTCAGTATAAAAAATATCTGAAATCCTCTGACACATTAAACAAAGACAAAGATGCGTGTGAGTAGATAACTGGGACTTAAATTTATTGCAAAGCAAACCTAACTGGGAGAGTGCTTGGTATGCCTTCTTAACCATGTTTACTGCAGACAATTTTCCTTTCTACCTTTTCCTGTCAAAGAAACTGGTTGGTTACATTTTCTTTTTCTTTGTTTATCCAAAAGGCATATCGATTTTACTGGAAAACTAAACAATACCTTTCTGTTTCTCCCAGCCTGTTTCTTCTCAAAGGTTTTAAATTTGAGATCTGTCATATTTGACAGTAGGTTTCTTGGTTTTTTTTTTTTTTTGACTGCTTTACACTGCTAGTTGGGTGTCCTCTGGGATTACTTTTTCTAAGTCAGACCTTGAAAGTGTTGTATTAAATATTATAGAATGAGATGAGCTTTTTTTAGAGTGTCCATATTCTCATAAGAGAGCTATATACTAAACATAAGAGGAAATAAGAAAATAAGGGAGGCATTTCTTCCATGTGCTTAAAGTGACAGAAAAACAGCAGATGTAATCTTCTACATCTGTAGTTTTCAAAGTCAATTTTGTTAACAATACTTCTCTGAGTGTGAATTCTCTAACTTTTTCTGTCCAAACTTTCCTGAAGCAGTACTACATTTTGTCTATAGAGGGCTTTCTGGGAGCGTTCCTAAGAGACTTAGGGATCAGTTCACAAAGGAAGCTAAATAAACCTAAATTCAGTATTTTATGTTAGCAAGATGGTTAATCTAAAAAGAACTGTATTCCTTCAACATAGCCACATTGTGTGTAATCTGCAGCTATACAATCAAGAATTAATAATTCTCATTTTAAATATAATATACTCTGTGCTAATTACAGAGACACATATTTATAAATGTTTGATTTGTGCACTTTCTACCAACCGGGATAGATGTAGGTGATTACAATTCAGAGGTTGGCATGACATATTTTCTGCCCTAGGCTCATTTTGATTCTTGCCCTTTGTTACAACAACACAACTAAGTTTCCATGAGGCCATGGTATTATGAAAAAACCAACAACCCAACACTTACTAATTTGTGAAGCTTTTCTTCTTTGTAGTATTGGCAATGGTCATTTTGATGAAGGTAGCCTTGTTCCATTCCCATAGATTTGACTACTGTTCAAAATTCATAAATTCCCCAAGAACAAAGGCATTTGACTATGTACTAGAATGTTTTAAACTCCTCTCCTTCCAGAGCTTGAGACTTGGCAGAGCCTCAAAGCTACCACATCCAATGTGAACATCTCTTTCCCTAATATCAGAGGATCTCTTTAATTTTTATTTTTATATATTTCTAATTTCTGTAAGAAGCTCTCCTTACCAAAATACATTGTTTCAGGAAGTGGGAAACCAAATTAACTGGTGATAAATTTGATTACATTTAGGACAGTTTATTATTGAGGCCTTGAGAGAAGGACCTGGCAAACCACTCCCAAAAACAATCAGCCATTGAAAACGATATGAATAGCAGAGAAGCACTGATGATATTGCCCAGCATGGCACAGTGTCAGGTAGTGTTTTGTCTGTGGTACATAGGGTCTCTAAGAGTTGTACCCCAGTCAAAAGCATCTAATAACCAAAAACAGACATAATTAAGTCCCTAGATTTGATACCTAGCATCAGGAAAATGGGAGAAAGACTTGGCAACCCAGACCTAACAATAGCAACAGTGTATCTCATCAGTCTGTTGTTAGGCAATATGCTCCAGTCTAGGATTGGGATGGAACCATTTCCAGAATCATCAAATTCAGGATCCTGGGAATCACCTCTTTTGCCTCATTTCCTCCACTACCATCTGTGTAACCAACTTCCAAAATTATTCCACTGGGCCTCCTTAACTTTTCTCTCCACCTCTCTGTTAGGCTCCTGTTCTCATCCAATCTCTAGACTAAGAATCTCCAAATTTGTGTGAGTGGTTACTGGAAAAGACCTAAATTTCATATTCATGTTGATGCAGTACCCAAAACATACAGTAACTCAGGTAGTTGAACTTGTTCACTCAGTCCTCTTTGAGGCTATTTGGCATATGATCAAATATGGAGATCAAATGCTGATAATTCCTTCTATAAACACTCAACAATGAATGGCTTGGTGTTGCAAAAGGAAAATAAAGTGATTGAAAGTTTGCAAGCAAGTGAGTGATGGCAACATTTATATATTGAGCTCATGTAAGAAATGTGGTTGGTAGAAACATGGGCTGGAGGTGTGGCTCAGGGGTAGAGCCCTTACAATGCATACACAGAACCCTAGATTAAACCCTTGAATACTGCAAAAAAAAAAAAAAAAAAAAAAAAAAAAAAAAAAAAAAAAAAAAAAAAAAAAAAAAAAAAAAAAAAGAAAAAGAAAAGAAAGAAAAAAAAGAAATTATGGAAAATACAATGATCAATTAAATGCTGTCTCCAAATAAAATTTAACCATCCACATTTTAGAAGTTGGTAGTTTCATGAGAAAAACTTGTAACAAGCAAGCTGAACTTATTTTCAGCCTCCAGGATCTCTTTTCTGACAAGACTAATTTCCTGATTCAAACTATCATTTGACATTCTATTATACTGTTAGACTATAGTACCAGAATACTTATTTTTTTCCTAAAAACATAATATATTCTATCTTATTTGATGTGTAAAATTCAGTATAGCAATGCTTATGCACAGTGGAGTTTTAATTGCTAAATTAGACTCAAAAACAAAATAAAAGGAATTCTGTGTGCTGAATACTTATGAGCATTTAAACCATTGAACCATTGCTCTTTTAAGATAACTATATTTCTGAAGGTGAAAGTAGAATGTGTAGTGAATTTTAAAGTGTCCCCTTTTTGCCTGCATAGTTAACTCCTTTTAATCTAACATTTATGACCACTTAATAAAGGCTAAACTATTTTTTGTGTGTGACAGAGAAAATGGAGATACAATATGACTTAACCAAGATTAAGTTGAAACTCTATTTTCAGTGGGGGCCAAAGAGAATCACTGCAATTACCCACACACAGTTCATGAAATACATCCTGGGGAAAAAGAACCAGTTCCATCACCAATACAAAGGACTACTAGTCATTTTTGACATTATTTATTTAAACCCATATTGTACCTATGAACTTCTAAATGACAGCAGTTATACAGATTCTGTATCTTTTTATAAAGCAGGCTTATGTTACTTTTGGGGTGATATTAAAATTACTTTTAATTCTTAGCCAAGACCACCTGATTTATTAAAATACTATAATTTTATGACAATAAAGGGTGGAAAAGCCAAATAGTGAATTTAGTTGAATACATTAACTTTTTTAATCAAATTTAATTCTGGGGACAGGGGAACAGAACAACCTTTTATAAATGTGCTCATTTTGTTTATTTTCAGTCTATTTTTGAGTCTTCAGGGCATAGTTTTATTTTCTGTTATTCCTGTTGTTGAACATTGGTATGTAAATTGAGAAAAAATCTAAAATACATCATTGCCAAATATAAAGTTAAAAATATAAAACCAGTAGATGGCCTGATTTCAGAATGCAAGCTGCAATGTTAGATATTTTGATTTCCATAGTACTCAAGAAGGAACCCTTGCCTGCTGGAGTGCCACATGGCACAGTGATAGAGGGTCACCGGAGAATCATAGTACACTTTTGTTCTCTATGTGAGAAAGCCTTTCTCTTCCAGCTCTCCTTTTCTCAAAACATTCCTATTTTATAACTTCTGTTTATTCCCTCAGGCATATTCGTACATTTTTCTAAGCTGCAGCTTACATTATGTTTACCCTGTACTTTCATTGTGCCTTGGGTTCTTACTCCATTGTGGGATGTATCACATTTCACTGAACTTTCCACTTGCCTCTGTCTCCCCTATGTGACTATGAACTATTCAAGAGAAATGTTCCCATACATATCTGCCTAGCAATTGTCAAACTTCCTGATATTTCGTGTGCATTTGGACACATTAAATGAAAGGGTGACCTCTGCAATTTTATTAGTCTCCATCTGAACTTTCATCATGATTAAATTGAAATACATGTGTACTTGGATAACATTACATGCAGTCTTCACTTCTGATACATGTGAGTTCCAGATAACATAAGCCAATTCTGAGAAGTTCAGTTTTAACTAATTTAAGCACATATTGTGTGGAGACATTTAAATGGAAATGTTTCCTTCCTTAACAATTCAAATGTATTTATTGGACATATACTTTGTGTTAAGCATTGTCTTAGAAATGGGTGTAAATGGGTGTGTAAAATGACCTACCACCAAGATAAAATATAAGTTAAGAGCAAGAACTTGATTGTGGGATAGATTTGATTTGATCTACCTCTTTGGCATGAGCAAATTACTTTATTGTGCTATAGTTTTTATGTTATTGTAGAAATTGCAGAAAATAAAGCCAGGCATAGTGGTGCACACCTGTAATCCCAGAGATTCAGGAAGCTGTGGCAGGTGGATCACAAGTTAGAGGCCAGAAGCAGCCTGGGTAATTTAGCAAGACCTTGTCTCAAAAAGTAAAAACATGGGCTGGAGGTGTGGCCCAGGGGTAGAGCCCTTACAATGCATACACAGAACCCTAGATTAAACCCTTGAATACTGCAAAAAAAAAAAAGAAAGAAAGAAAGAAAGAAAGAAAGAAAGAAAGAAAAAAAGAAAAGAAAGAAAAAAAAGAAATTATGGAAAATACAATGATCAATTAAATGCTGTCTCCAAATAAAATTTAACCATCCACATTTTAGAATATTTACACTCAACTTTTTGCATTAACATAATCATTAAAATTCCAAAATTGATACTACATTTATATACATTTATATATTCATTCTTTTTCTCTTATTCCCTTTATGTTATAACACTGACTTTAAACTATGGTGATTGATATGAGTTTCTCCTACTTTACTTTCTAAATTTTTTTTCAATATTTATTTTCATAGTGCTATAAGAAACATACTTGCTCATTGTTGTTGTTGTTAGGTGCCATCGAGTTGTATCCGACTCATAGCGACCCTCTGTACAACAGGGGAAACACTATTGTCAGTGCTTCTCTACTGTTCAGAGGGTTTTCAATGGCAGATTGATTTTTGGGAGGGGGTTGCCAGGTCCTTCTCCCAAGCCTAC
This sequence comes from Pedetes capensis, assembly GCA_007922755.1. NCBI lineage: Eukaryota > Metazoa > Chordata > Mammalia > Rodentia > Pedetidae > Pedetes > Pedetes capensis. The sequence continues at coordinate 3,469 of VMDO01032518.1, read as the reverse complement.
AGCTTCTGGTGTTCCCAGGTGGTCTCCCATCCAGGTACTAACCAGGCCCGACCCTGCTTAGCTTCTGAGATCTGACAGGATCGGATGCCACAGGGCTATAGCTGCAGGCTACTTGCTCATTAATATGGGACATATTCATTAATTCTTTTTTCTGTATTAGAGGGTCTCACACATCCTTGGCATGTACTCCACCACTGAGTATCATTACCATCTCCTCTTTTTTATTTTTTGAAACAAAGTCTTGGTAAGTTTCACAAGCTGCCTCTGGTCTCAAACCTGCAATCCTCCTTCCTCAGGCTGCTATGTCATTGAGATTACAGGCATGTTTCCCAGTTATTCTTTAGAGTATATTATAAGAAGACAAATTTATGTCAAAGGACTTGAACAAAAATCCATTAACTTTGCTGAAATTTTCCAATAGTCTAACATATTTTGAGTTCTTCATGCATGATCAAATCAGCTACAAATGATAATTATTTTATCATTTATTATTCTTTGCATCTTATAACTTTGTCTACAAATTCTAATATTTAATATATTAAAGAGTGGACATGCTTAGCCTTTTACCTCTAAATCTTTTTGGTGAATCCTTTAGATTCTTACTTATAAATATACTGTTACATAATGGTTCAAGAGGATTATATTCATTAGATTAGGGAGTTTTCGCTTACTGCTCTTATGGCTATTTTCTAATAGTGAAAGAATCCCTGAAGTCTTAATATAAAACTACTTAGCAATGATAAGAAAGTATTATCATGAGGTACTAAATTTATTTAATCATTCTTTACATGGATTTTATAAGTGCAATTGCTGTACCTTATATTTTACATACTTTACATTTACATTGTGTATGTTTACATATATGTATACATGTATATATATGCATGTATATGTGTGCATACATATGCATGTATACATACATGTATATATATGCATGTATATGTGTGTGTTGGCTTTTGTGCCTTTTTATGTTTGAAATGTGATCTGTGAATCTTTAGTAGTATCATTACACATGAAATAGGGATTGTATCATTAGAATTTGAAAGCCAAATTTCTAAAATCTTAGACTTTAATATATTTATTTTTAAGTACTATATTCAGTCCTTTACTCTCTCCTTTTATTCTCAAACCAGACATTCTATTATAGCCATCTAATTTGTGGTTCATTGAATCAACCAGTGTCTTTCAGTTTTTCATCCACTTCATACATTCTTCCCCAGTCTTATATAGGCAGTCATCTTAGCCTTTATGAGAATCCTGGCTTAGCTCAATTATCAAGCTACCTGACACCAAAATTCAGGTAATTGGAAATAAACTGTGACCTGATTAAAAGAATTTCTAGCCAAACTTTAGGTGGATTCTTAAAGCTACCTTAATGTGTACAATAGAAAAAAAAATTGAATCATCCCAGTACAATACTACAAGTTCATGCTAGAGTAGAAATTCCAGGGAAGCATTTATGTTTGAATCTTGCTTACTCTTGAACCTTCAGCACATAAATATATTTTCCCATGATACATAATAAATTTTGGTTTAATGGATAAATTAACATATTTCCTCAACCTCTACTGCCTTACTTGTCTTCCCTCTATAAAATTTTCCTGTGTCCCCATTTTTATACTTAATCTTGCCTCACTTGAACATCAAGTTTCCAAGGTCACTGATCACTGTGCCCCTTTCACATATGCTTCACTTGCACTAAGTGATATTCCATGAATCCATTATGCTTGCTCACATCTCTATTCTTCCTTGAAGATGTTTGCTCATCTGAAACAACCTTGGTGCTTTTTATTTTATTTTATTTTATTTTATTTTTTGGCCTGCTGAGCTGCTTTTCTTTTTCCATACTCATTTTAAGAAGCAGCACTTCTATGACATCTTCCTGAGACTACATCTCTCTGGATTCAATTCTTCTTCATTGTTTTCCTGTCATATGCTATGCGCCATGGTCTGGATGTGGCTTCAGTGTGTTCCTCAGAGGCTCGTGTGCTGAAGCTTGGTCCCCAGCAGGGTGGTATTGAAGTGGTGGAAGTGTTAAGAGGGGAGGCCTTATGGAAGTTAGGTAGGTCAGGGCGCAATACCCCTGGCAGGGGTTAATGCTGGTCTCACGGAGAGGACGAGTTCTTGTGAGAGTGGGTTGTTGTAGAGCCAGGTTGGCTGTGTTGGCTCTCTCTTGCTTCTTATCTTGCCATGTGAACTCTGTCTCATACAGTCCTTCCTTTGTGATGCCATTCACCTTGAGGCCCTCACCAGAGCCATGCAGATGGCAATAATATGTTACTGAGCCCCTAGGACTGTGAGCTAAATAAAATTCTTTTCTTTGTACAGAAATTTAGTCAGAGGAACACAAAACAAGCTAAGATACTATGCAACCTTCTGTAGTAGCATTTTTACCACCATATCAAGAATATTGTGCTCTCTGTCTTGTTCTAATTTGTGACCAGCTTAAAGATGGAAACCCCAAAAAGAATTACCTCAAAGACAGGAATTTGAATTATATATTAGCACCTATTCATCTTCTTTGATTTATAGCATGAGTCTCCTTTTATTATATTATCTGGATTTTTATATAAAATGATTCAATTTCTGAAGATGTTGTATTTATTTACTCATTTGAAAAATCAAAATTAAAATATTACTTTATAACTTCATATTTATGCTCTGTAGACAACTTGAATTCCAAAAAACAGGTTCACATGTGTAACTTCTGAGGATGTTGGTGATACATTTGCCCATTCATGTGGAATTGCTACTCTCTGCATCAGCATGGGCACTGAGCACTCCCGGTGGCTGGGAGTCCATCAACAGAGGCTCCAACTGTAAAGGAGGCACTGGTGATGGCAACTGGCTTTGCTTGTTCAGTATTAACAGTTTCAGGCAAAGTAGATGATCCAGTCAACCTTGGACTAACTCATGCTGTTTTCTACTTATACTTTATTTTTTATTTTTTTTTGCATTTCCAACCTACTCATTAATTGGTGAAAAGAAAGGAACCTAGGGAGAAAAAACAAAGCAACTTAGAGTGGATTTAATATCATTGTTACTGAATAAAATGAGTGCGAAGACACTTAGAGTAAACGTATTTCATTCCAACGTGAGACATGTAAATTAAAATGCATGAGATATCAGCCCTTATTTTCTTATTTCAAATAAGGTTAGATAATCTCTTCAGTATAACACATATTGTGCCAGAGGGGTAATATCTTAGAAAGAACACTATCCTTATGAGAATTTTTTTAAATTCTACATTGTGTTTTATTTACTTTTCCTTCTCTCTAATGCAATTTATCAATAATGTTTATTATTTTTTGCCCTTTTTTACATTAAATTTTATTTTCATTGCATTGGCAATGTCATTTCCCCTCAGGTAACAATATTTTCAATCTGTAATCTAAATAGTAGGACATGAAATTTCTTGCCTACAAATTACTTTATTCCATTTAGGTCTCATCACCCCTCACAAATTCAC
>VMDO01032517.1:0-18897 GCA_007922755.1 Pedetes capensis | reverse complement strand
CTAGAAGAGATACAACCAGAGTGCTCCTTGGAAGCAAAAATGGCCAAACTGCGTCTTACATATTTCGGACATGTAGTCAGGAGAGAACAATCCCTGGAGAAGGACATCATGTTTGGAAGAGTGGCAGGTCAACGGAAAAGAGGAAAACCCTCCACCAGATGGATTAACACAGTGTCTGCAACAATGGGCTTAAACATAACTAAGATGGTTTGCCTGGCACAGAATCGGCGAGTGTTTCGATCTGCTGTACATAGTGTCGCTATGAGTCGGACTCGACTCGACGGCACCTAACAACAACAACATATGTAAATGTTCAGCATAGAGGTAGTGTGTACTCAATAATTATTCATGTCCTTTTAACTTCTTCTGAAGCCTACTTGGTTATTGCAAAAATAACAACTTCTTTCTATTCCAAACTGTTACGTATATTACTGTCAGATGAGGCTTATAAAATTCCACTTCTGGAAAGAATACAGAAATATATAGAGTACACATTAAAATTTGACTTACTAAAATTCTACCTTTCTTCCTGGGGCAACTGTTACTTAAAATGTGATATGTAACATCCAGATTTTCATCCACAAATTACAAACAATGTTAAACCTATCTGACTTTTTATGTATATTGGTAGAAGGACCTGGCAACCCACTCCCAAATATCAGTCTGCCATTGAAAACCCTATGAATAGCAGAGAAGCACTGACAATAGTGCTTCATCTGTTGTAAGTAGGGTCGTAAGTAGGGTGTAAGTGGTTGGACACCAACTCAACAGCACCTAACAACAACAACATATATGTATATATGCATTATATGTATATATGTACATATATATACATATGATGAAATTTCTATTTATTGGTGATATGCCATATTAACACTCATAGAACTATTGCATCCCTTCTAATAACTATCAAGTATTTCTTAGTATGTGTAAATTTATTTTTCCATCATAAAACCTAAAGTTGTTTTAATTTTTTTAACTAATTATGAAATGCTCCTTTGAGAAAAATACATTTGTATGCTGAGGGGAATGATCCAACAGACTGAGATAAATTGATGATGCAAAAGAGAGGGAATGTGATAACTGCATAAATTAAGTCCGTGCAATGTTGAGAGAGGGTAGGATCCAAAGGAGCTGGGCTTTGATGCATACAACTTATTTCGTTTGTAATATGAGAAGAGGCAGTGAATATACATGCAGATGCACAAGATTTGATAAAATTGTTGGTGAGTCATGAAATCCTGAGGGTGTTTTTCTATGAATTTTTTTCTTTCAATGAAGTTTTACCAGGAAGATATATACAACTTTTGGAGGAAAAGGACACTAAATAATATAATCTTTTGGAAGAGTGGAGAAATAATCACACCAGGGAAGTATTGTGGAAATTCTGGCCAGTAAAGAGTACCTTTTAAAAAATGTCATTTACTTTAAGGGCAATATATCCACAATGCTATGCACTATTTTCCAATTGGCATTCGTCGTCTTATGGAAAAACCAGTGGCAATGCTATGCACTATTTTCCAATTGGCATTCGTCGTCTTATGGAAAAACCAGTGGATAGAAATATATCCAGTTATGATAACCAGGATGGGCCTTTTGCCAATTATGTACAATGGAGAGAGTGTAGGGCAATGGGATTGAAATGAGTGACCACAATTATGGAATATTGAGGGATGTCAGTATAGGAAAAGTTTCATGCACTATATAATAATGAAAAATTATAGACCAAATTATTGGAGATCTCGGTGAGGGTGAAAATTTTTAGGAGATAAAATTATAGACTAGAAAAGCTGGATACAGAAAATCTTGGTTAGAGTATGGAATAGGTACAGCACAAGTTTTGGAGTCATAAAACTATAAGCTTCAATAAAGTCATGAGAGTCAGTAGTTGAGGTTGATAAATGAATGATATTGTCCAGTAGTTCCCACATTCATTTGGATCCTCTTTTTTTTTGAGAATAGGCACAAATATGGATCTCTTCCAGTCAGTTGGCCAGGTAGCTCTTTTCCAAACCTGTTGACACAAACATGTTAACACCTACAGTGCTGCATCTGTTTGTTGAAACATCTCTATTGGTATCCCGCTGGGATTTAGCTCAGTTGTTAGAGCGCTGCGCTGCAGTCTCTGAGGTCCCAAGTTCAATTCCCAGCACCACAAAAATGGGAGAAGGGCCTAGCAATCCACTCCCAAGGCAATCCCAAAACAGTCAGCTATTGAAAGCCCTATGAAGGTCGCTATGAGTCGGATACCGACTCGACGGCACCTAACAACAACAACAACAACAATTGGTATCCCATCAATTCCTGGAGCCTTGTGTTTCGCCAGTGCTTTCAAGGCAGCTTCCACTTCATCCTTCAACACCATTGGTTTCTCTTCATATGCAGCCTCTTGAAATGGCTCATCATCTACCAATTCTCATTTGTATAATGACTCTTTATTCCGTCCATCTTCTTTTGATGTTTCCTGCATCGTTTAGTATTTTCTCTGTGGAATATTTCACTATTGCCACCCGAGGCTTGAATTTTTTCTTCACTTCCTTATGCTCGAGAAACAGAGCATATTCTTCCCTTTTGGTTTCCTGTGTGGTGCTAGGGATCAAACCCAGGGCATCAGGGAGCACAGAGCAGCACTATACCAACTGAGCTAAACCCCAACAGAGATCAAATAGCATTAAGAAATACAGTGGAAGTCATAGAGCTAAACAGGAAAGTCACCGAACTAGGAGGAAAGGGCTAATTTATCTGTCTAAAGTAATGACCTGACCTAGGACTAGCTCTGTTTACCCAATTCACATACTCTACTTTGATTTTAATCTTGTTCATAATAAACGGTCCTATGCCGGGGGTAATAGTGGTAGAATATTTACCTAACATTTCTGAAGCCTGGAGTCCATTCCTCAGCACCACACACACACACACACACACACACACACACACACACACACACACACTCACACATGTGATACTAATGTGCTTTCCTTTTTCTTTTTTAATCTTCAAAGTCTACTCTAAGTTTATTAGTGGGCTGGGGTTTAGCTCAGTTGGTAGAGTGCTGGTTTGCACTCTCTAAGGTCCTAGGATTGATCCTCAGTGCCACAAAATGGAAGAAGCAAGTGGCAGCACACTACTGGAACAATCCCAAAGAAACAATCAGCCATCATAAACCCTATGAATAGCAGAGAAGCATTGACATAGTGCAGAGAAGCATTGACAGTGTTGGGAGTGTTTTGTTCTGTTCTACATAGGGTCTCTACGAGTTAGGCTGACTCAATGGTACCTAACAAACAAAAACAAAATAAGTTTATTAGTAGAGACTCACAATGTTTTTACCTGAAGCTATACCACTCTGGTGTGTGATCTCATCAGATCTTGGAAGCTAAGCAGGGTCAGGCCTGATTAGTCCTTAGATGGGAGACTGCCTGGGAATACTGAGTACTATAGGTTTGGGAGAAGGACCTGGCAGCCCATTCCTGAGAAAATCAGCCATTGAAACCCCTATGAATAGCAGAGAAGCACTGACATAGCGCTGGGTATGGCACAGTGTCAGGCACTGTTTCATTCTATTGTACATAGGGTCACTATGAGTCAGACCTGACTTGATGGCACCTAACAACAACAACATAATGTTTTTATTATTGAGTTTTACTTTCTATCCTTATCACTGCTTGCATCAGCACTGACATTGGACACTGTGTGTGGAAATGCTGAGTTCCTTGTGGGAAATTTATCATATATAATACTAGCTAAAATATCTTATTTTTATGAATCTGGCTACATGGCACAGTATAGAGTAAAAAGCTCCAGGGAGAAATCTCACCATCCATGTAAAATCATAACATTTTAGAGCTGGAAGATTATTTAGGAATGATCCAATTCAATAGCATCATTTTACAGATGACTAAGCCAGGGCTACTGAGGCTAAGAAGAGCCTGAACACCTTCTTTAGGGAATAATTTAGCATCCTGGGATAATGAAAAAGACCTTTCTCCAGCATCTATAAAAGAATTAAAGGTGAATCCAATTATTTGTAAATGTATTTGTGATTATCTTGGACTAGTTCTATTTTCTCTGACTCCCACCTTGCTAGGCTTGAAACAGTTGCGGTATATTTTTAATCTTATCAAGAGGAAAGGTAAAGGACAATCAGCATTAAGAGATACCAGGCACTGAAAATAAATCAAGCAGTGATGAAATGTGCATTGTCAGATATGGCTTACTGACTCAATTGTCTCATCCAATATTCCTTGGGAAAAATGTTGAGCTTCCCTATTCACTCTATGGTTTATGGGGAAAAATTCTGGGACTGTAAGAGTTTTTATGGAGTATATTTTATGACAAAGTAATCATTCCCAATTCTTAAAACTTACTTTTGCTTTTTTCAGAATTCCATGTACATGAAAAATGGTGAGGTTTCAGCTCAATTGCTAGAGTGCTTGCTCTGCACACTCTGAGGCCCTCAGTTCCATCCCCAGTACTGCACAAACAGAAGAACCTGGTAACGCACTCCCAAAACAATCCGCCATTGAAAACTCGATGAATATCAGAGAAGCACTGCCATAGTGCCAGGCATGGAACAGTGTCAGGGAGTGTTTCATTCTGTTGTAAATAGGGTCATTATGAGTAGGACTTCACATCACCTAACAACAACAACAATGTAAATGAAATCCTATAAATGTGCACTACATTATCACTTTTCCTGGGTCACTTGATTATAAAAGGAGATACATGATGTAGTATGCTATGTTTCTCTATTGCCTTACTTTTGTATGCTATCACTATATTATGATTATGATATACCTAGTAGTTTATTTTTATATTATACCAGAACTGAAAATACTTTTTTGGGGAAAAATTTCATTGGTATTTTCAAGGGCAATGACTTTTCAGATATATGAATATAAACATAAATATTTATTTGCACTAAAGAAAATAAATATACCCTTGTAAGCTCTGATCTGTGTTCTCTTGAAGTGTTTTCTATAAGCCATATGGTTTTAGCAAGTATTCAAGAACAAACATGACATATTTAGTAAAGCCAAATCATATGTCCAAAAGAATGGAAGATATGTGTGAAGGGTTGATGAATAATTGTTAATGATGATTATGATGATTAAGAATAAATGATAGGTTCTAGATATTTTGGGGTTCTCACCCCCTTCCATTTGTATAATAGATGACAAATGGAATGTACAGCTGCACAATAATTAAATGCATTTTCCTTTGTGAATTACAGCCCTTTTGGTGCTATTTAATATGCTGGGTCTATAAGGCAACTATACCCTCATTGATCCACTCTGTGACATCAATAATTTAATCTAATTCATAGAAAAAGATGTTGGGTTGAATAATTTACAAAATCATGGAAAATACCTACAACAAAGGGATGTGTAAAAATAACAAAAATGTGATCAAAATTTTTTAAAACTCTATAAAGGTGGAAGGTGGAAGGTGCAAAATATTTATTATTAGTATTGAACAGGTAGAATATTCCCTTTCCATGTAAGACATTTATAGAAAGGCAGAAATACCAATTTTTGGCATCAATGCCTTCTTGGAATTAGTTCTGTCAACACCCCTGCAGGTGGCACAAGAGAAACAGATTGAGAAGTATGTTGATAATATGAGGTCATTCCAAAATCCTATTTTGGCTGTCCTCTTCAGCATCATTTTAAGCCACAGATCAGATTCATAAACATCTTTTGATTTGGGAACAATTTTTCTGCATCCTGCCTCAAAAATAAAAATGCTATTTTGTAGCAATAGTGTCTGTCAAGTGTCAGGAACTTGCCATATGTTTAGCAGGGTTAAAAGGCTTCCATTGGTTCAAGATGAAGATGCCAGCTGTAGTTTTGGTGACTCTCAAGGTAGGTTATGATTATGGTACATGTATTGTTTTTGTTTCCTCCCTAGATTGACTATTATGATGTGTACCAGAAAACAGTCCTAAACCCAATCTTCTTTCTTGAAGACTTTGGGAATTATTTTTCACCAAATTCAATTTTTTTCATATTTGTTCTTTTGCTGACATACCTGTCTCTTAACTTTGCTATGGATTAAGACCATAAACTCATGAATTTTGTCTTGGTTATTTCCAAATCCTTAGTGCTCATATGACAAATGATGGGGACTATAAAAATGTCTGCTGGGTGTTGATTATAATGAATAAGGTATTCTATTAATACTGCTAACTCATTCATATCACTGAGTAATAATAACAACAATAATAACAATACTCTCCTAAGTTTTCCAATGTTGTTATTAGTAGTTAATAAAAGCACCATGATTAGTACCTGCCCAGTTGATATATGAGATTATAAATATAACTGTAAAGGCCATTATTTTGAAAATCTCATCCCACCACCTAATTTAATTTCTCTGTGATTCAATATTGGTTGTGAAGCAAAACTTACATAAACTATGACAGACAATTCAGACATCTTAATTACAACTGACCCCCTCTGTCTGTTGTCTATCACGTGATTCTTTTCTAGAAAAATATTCACCAAAGCTATCGTTTATCACATTGACTAAAATGTCAAGGCCTATGGTGATTATGCCTCTCAGAGGATGGCTTTATCAGAAAAAGGAGGGACATGGAATCCTTTAAAAATTTAAATGATTGCATATGAAAATGAATTTTTATTCTGAAGTACTTATTATCCTAACTTTACAGAAATCCATTTTATTCTTTGCCTTTCAGACATAAATAAACACAATTGTACAAGTTAGAAGCTTCAATGAGTACCAAAGAAGCAAAAGGAAATAGCAAAATTATTGTAATAGGGCAATGACAGTGGCAGCTAGGATTAAAGTATGTGTTCACCTATATGAATTCTATGATCAGCCTTTTGTTTGTGAGACTCTCTAACATGTGTAAGGAAGGATAAGGAGGAGGGCTAATCAATCCCATAAAATATAAGGCATGTTTAGGAGATAAGAGCAAAAAGAGAGGGGAAAGAGACAAGCCTTTGGAGCTACTAAAAGATGAATTTCACGTCTAGCCAGACTATGAACATAAATCTCCTGAACATTAATTTAAACGTTGTAATATATAATAATTGTATCTGTACAGAAAAACAAGGAGAAAAACACTTGATATGGTAGAGTAGGCCCTTTATGGCTTGACTTCTGTCTCTATTTCTAGTCTCATCTCTCATCAACCATCTTACGGTGTATATTCCTATAAGAAGGAATCCTTTCAGATGATTGAACCTCCGTGTTGTCTCTTAATTTGGTGCATTTTCAGATTGTGCTCTCTCTTTCTGAAATACTTTCCTCCTCCCCTGTCTTTACTTCTTTGGGTAATTTCTATTTACCCTCTATAACCAAAGTTAGAAAAAGTTGGATGACTCCAGTAAGTTAGGTTTTCCTTCCTTGTTCTCATATTATCAACCCAGAGTTTCATGAAGGCAGAATATACATCCAGTACCAATATCCCTGTTGTTCACTATTCTATGCCAAATTCCTATATTTGTTTTCCATGGTAAATGCTGTTATTGATTTAAGTTGAAATTAAATGTGAATGAAGATGGTTATTCATTAAGCATGCATTGACTATCATGGGACCCAAATAACATGTTGTTGTTGTTGTTGTTAGGTGCCATCAAATCAGTATCTGACTCATAGCCACCCTAAGTACAATAGGGGAAACACTATTGTCAGTGCGTTTCTGCTTTTTATTGGGTTTTCAATGGCTGATTGTTTTTTGGGAGTGGGTTGCCGGGTCCATCTCCCAAGCCTACAACACCTGGTGTTCCCAGGTGGTCTCCTATCCAAGTACTAATCATGCCCAACCCTGCTTGGCTTCCACGATCTGATGGATGCCACAGGGCTACAGCTGCAGCCTCCCAAATAATATAAGGGAGTCAAAACATCAAAGTAGGCTAGAGGGTAGAAACCAAGATAAGTTCAGCTGAAAGGTGTTCAAGAATTCAGATCAGCCACTGGGATAGGAAAATAGTTATAGCATGTAATATCATCCTGTGTAGCAGGATTAGAGAAATGTGTCATTTCATGGGGAAAAGTGACTCCAGGATATATTAGCAGAAACAATTGAGGCCAACCTCAGCTTCAGACCAAAAACATTTTGTGCTCTCATTTTCAGGACAAAAAGTGATCTTTCTTCAAAGTTGGAAAGAATACAGTGATAGTTAATGTTTGTATTGTGATTTGAAATATTTTTATTTGATCACGTTTATTAAGGTGTAATTTACACACAGAAAAGTTCATCCTTTTCAGAGTACAGTTTCTGTGAGTTTTGACAAATGTATACATTTGTGGAATCAGCACCATAATCATGATATGATTATTTCTTTCATCACATCACCCTAGGTCCTTTTAGTTAATTTCTTGTCTATACTCTCAGCCCCCGACAAATATGGATCTCTTTTCTGTCCTTATGGTTTTACTCTTTGGCTGTGGTTTGGCTCAGTTTATAGAGTGCTGCTCTGCACACTCTGAGGCCCTGGGTTCGTACTCCAGCACTGAAAAAATAGAAGGACATAGCAGCCCTGAAACAATACACCACTGAAAGCCCTAAGATGATCACTTTGGGTTGGCACCTAACAACAGTAATATCATGGTTTTACCCATTCCAGAATGTTATATAATTGCAATCATAAATTTTCTGGCCCCTGGAATCTAGATTCCTATAGCTAGCATAATGTAATTTGTGATTTCATGTTGTTATGTGTATTTATTCTTGACGTCATTGTTTTTGTTTACTCCACTAGCACAAATTCTGCAGTCAAGTTTCTCATATATGAAAATAGCAGAGTTCTGTATATCCAGAATGTAATAAATAAGTCTTGCCCTGGAAGAAAACCTTCATGAATGCAGTATCTCCTCTTCTAGATAAGAATTTAGTAGTTAAATTTTTATTCCCAAGTAGTATTCCACTGTTGAGTATATCATAGATGGTTTATCCATTCTTCCACTGGAGGCCATTTGCTTTGCTTCTGGTTTTGACAATTATGAATAAAGATACCACAAACATTCATATACAAGTTATTGTATGAAGAAGGGGTTTTCCCCTTCTTTGGGAAAAGTTTGTATTTAACATCGAAAGAAAGGCCAGTTTACATTGCAAAGAGCAATGTATGAAAATTCCAGTTGCTCAACATCCTTGCCAGCCCTTGAGGTTGTAAAGTGGTTTATCTGTCCATTTATTTTTGTTTACATATTCTGGTTGGTATATAGTGATATTTCATGGTTGTATAGTGCTTAATATCAAACCTATCTCTTCTTTATTGATGTGTTTGTTTAAATCTTTTGTCTATTGTTAGTTGGGATGTTTGTTTTCTTCTTATTATTATGTTATTATGTTTTAAGATTTCCTTATGTATCCCAGAGACAGTTCCTTCACTGATATATGTTTTGCACATATTTATTGCAACCTGTGGTTTTCCTTTCAGTCTGTGAGCAATATTGTCAGAAAAGCAGAAGATTCACATAGATTCGCATACAAAGGTATGAATAAAACACCAAACTTATTTAATGAATGAGATTTTTGTATTAAGTTTTTCTTATATAGCCTCTGCTGTCTATATACCCAAAGCAAATGAAATTAGCTGTGTAAAGGTATCTGCACTCCAGCATTCATGGAAGTATTGTTCACAATAGACAATATTGTATATGTTGTGTAAAGCAACTTAAGTGTCAATAAATGAATGGATAAAGAAATTTTGTTTCATATGAAATGGAATATTATTGAGTTTTAGGAAGAAGTGAGTCCTGCCATTTGCTACAATGCAGATTGAATAAAACCTGAGGATAATATGCTAAGTGAAATAAGCAAAAAAACATAAATATTTCATGATCTTAGTTATGTGTAGAATCTAAATAAGTAAAAACTAAAAATTGGAGAGTATAATGGTGGTTTCTAGCTGCTGAGGGGTCTGATAAATGGGGAGATGTTGGTGGTAATAAGATGAATGTGTTCTGGAAAATGAATGTACAGCATGTGACTATAGTTAATATATTGTGTACTTGAAATTTGCAAAGAGAATAGCTCTTAAGTGTTCTTATCATATACAAAAAAATGCAACAATGTGAGAGGAAGGACATGTTAATTAGCTTGATTGAAGTAATCATTTCACTCTACACATACATATTTCAAAACATCATGTCGCATCTCTTAAATATACACAATAAAAATCACAATTGAAAAACTTACTTGTGGGTCTACATTAGGACCCTATTTTGCTCGTGCCTATCCTTTTACCAATACCACCACACTGTTTTGAGTAGTGTAATTTTGTAAGAATTATTATAGTCAGTTGAAATTTACACTCTAATTTTATTCTTTATCAAAAATACCTCTTCTCCCTCCTAATTTTATTGCATTTTCATGTAAATTTAGAATCACCTTTGTTCATTCTTTGGAAAAATCTTGCTGGGGTTTTGGCTGGAGTTGTGCTAAATGTATAGATCAGTTCTGTTAAAATTTCCATCTTAATAAGTCTGTCTATTCATAAACACAATGTATCCCTCCATTTATTTATTTATTTTTTGTGGTACTGGGGGTTGAACCAGGGCATCGCGCTTGCATGCTTTGCAAGTGCTGGACCACTGAGCTGCACCCTCAGCCCATTTTTTTTACTTTTTGTGACAGTCTTGAACTTGCTGTCCTCCTACCTCTGGCGCCTGGCTATTCCTCCATTTATTAAGTTCTTTCTTTGTTTACTGCTGTCAGTGTTTTCTGTTGTTCAGAAACAAATCTTAAATGACATATACTGCCAGATTTATATATAAGTATTTCAAATTTATACTTTAAGTTTTTGAAATGGTAGTTTTTCCATAATCTTAAAAAAGTAATAGTTTAAGATTGACAAAAACATTTCAAAGAAAGTAGAGTCCCTGTGTGTCCCTCACTCAGTTTAACCTATTTGTAGCAAACAAGGAACCAACATTGTTATACTAACCAAGCTTCAACATTGTATTTCTTTATTGTACTTTCTGTATCCTAGAATCCCATCTACGTAGCACATTACATTTATTCGTCATGTATCCTTAGGCCCCTCTTGACTGTAACAGTTTCTCAGATTTCCCTTGTTGTGAATGAACGTGACAAGTTTTTTTACATTAAATTTATTTAATTGATAAATAACAACATAAAATGGTACATACTAATAGGGTGTTATTTGTGTTGAAAACATTAAAAACTGATCTTGATGGTTTTCAATAGTTTTAGGCATTTTGTAGACTTCCTCAATTGAAGTTTGTCTGATGCTTTTTGCGTGGTTAGAGTGGAGTTGGGAGTTTAGGAGGAAGACCACAGAGATAAAGTGCCATTCACATCATATCATATATCAGGAATACAAGTTATCAGCCTGATGTATCATTGTTGATGGTAACCACATGACAGATGTAGTGCTTGCCAGGTTATTCCATTGTAGATCTACTTTTAAAATGGTATTTTAAAAATTAAGTTTCTAATTGTTCATTGTTAATTCCTTGAGATATGATTGATATTTCTATATTGACCATTTATCCTGTGATCTTGTTAAACTCAATTAGTAATTTTCTTTGTTGGAAACACAGTAGAATCTAAAATAAACATAGAAAATCATCTCATCTGTGAATAGATATAATTTTTGTTCCTCACAATTCACATGTCATACATATATAAATATATAAATATATATTATGTATTATACATACTATGTATATACTATATATATATACATATATATATTTATGTATGTATGCTGGGATTTATCTCAGCTGGTAGAGTGCCACTCTGTAGTCTCTGAGGTCCCGGGTTCGATTCCCAGCACTATAAAAATGGGAGAAGGATGTGACAATGGACTCCCCAGGCAATCCCAAAACAATCAGCCATTGAAAACCCTATGAGGGTCGCTATGAGTTGGACTTGACTCAAAGGCACCTAACAACAGCATCTATCTATCTATCTATCTATCTATCTATAATATTATACATTATAATATATTATATTATATATTATTATATATAATATTATATACTATATATATATATATATATATATATATATATATATATATATATGTATGTTGTTGTTGTTAGGTGATGTCAAGAAGCTGGGCTCAACTCATAGCCACCCTACGTACAACAGATGAAACACTCCCAGACGTTGTACCATGCCCAGCACTCACTGCCTCTCTGCTATTCATAGGGTTTTCAATGGCTGATTGATTTTTGGGAATGGGCTGTCAGGTCCTTCTCCCAAGCCTACGGCACCTGGTGTTCCCAGACGTTCTCCCATACAAGTACTAATGAGGCCCAACCATGCTTAGCTCCTGAGATCTGAGATGTGGTGAGATTGGATACCAGGGTATGGCTTCAGCCTATATATATGCATCTATGAATGTACAATTGTATGGCATTACCTGGTGCTTCAAGTATAATATTTAATAAGACTGGTCAGATGTCTTTCTTTTCTTAATTTTACTATAAATGTATTTGTAATGGATACATAAAAGCATAAATATTATATATATTTATGGCATACCATGTGATATTTTGATACATGTCTAAATTGTATAATGTGTAAATCAAGAGTAAGCAATCTATGTCCTCAAATATTTTTCATTTCTTTATGGAAACACATTCAAAATTTTTCCTTCCAGTTTTGTGAAATATATACTACAGCCACACTATAGTGCAACAGTGCAACAGAACTTCTTACTCCTATGTAACTATAACTTAACATTTATTATTCATCCTTTTCCCATCCCTCTCTCTGTTCATACACTCTCCAACCTTTGATAACCACCATTCTACTTTCAATTTCAATAAGATCAACATTTTTAGACTCCATATATTATTGAGATCATATGGTATTTTTCTTTCTGAGCCTGGCTTAGTTCACTTAACATAATGGTCTGCAGTTCCATCAATATTGTAAATGACAGGATTTCATACTTTTTATTGCTGAATAGCATTCCATTGTGTATATGTATCAGATTTTCTTATACACTCATCAGTTGATGAATACTTGGGTTGTTTTCATTTCTTGGCTGTGGTGAATATTGCTGCAAAGAACATGAGAATACAGATGTTTCTTCAACATACTGATTTAATTTTCTATGGATATATACTCAGTAGTGGGATTGATGGATCATATGACAGTCCTATTTTTAATTTTTATGAGGAAAGTCCATAAGGTTTTCCATAATGGCTGAACCTGTTTACATATCCACCAACAGTACATAAGAGTTCCCTTTTCTCCACATCCTCATGACCATTTGTTCTCTTTGGTCTTTTTGATAATAGCATTCTAACTGGAGTGAGGTGATATGTCACAGTGGTTTTGATTTACATTTCCCCAGTGACTAGTGATTTTGAGCATTTTTTTCATATACTTGTCCATTTGTATGTCTTCTTTTGAGAAATATCTATTCAGATCTACTGCCCATTTTAATTGAATTATTTGGGGATTTTGTTATTGCATTATTTGAGTTCCTTATAAATTCAGGATAGTAAGCCCTGGTTAGAAGTATCATTTCCAAATATTTTCTCTCATTACATAGGTTGTCTCTGTACTCTGTTGAGAATTTCCCTTGTTCTGCAGAAGCTTTTTAATGTGATACAGTCCTATTTGTCTATTTTTGCTTTTGTTTCACCTGCTTTGAGGTCTTATCCAGAAAAATCCTTCCCAATTCCTGTGTCCTGAAGCATTTCTGCTATATTTTCTTCTTTGGTTTCAGTTCTTAAATTTACGTCTGCAGTCCATTTTGAGTTTATTTTTATAGCTGGTGAGTGACACGGGCCTAGTTTCACTCTTCTGCATGTGGGTATCCAATTTCCCCAACACCATTTATTGAAAAAACTATTCTTTCTCCAATGGTTGTTATTATCACCTAAGTCATCAATCATTTGGCTCTAGATTCATGAGTTTATTTCTAAGTTATCTATTTTATTGCACTGATTTGTGTCTGTTTTTCTGTGAGTATCATGATATTTGATTATTGTTTCTTCTCTTCATGTTTTGAAGTCAAGCAGTGTAATGTCTCCTGCTTTATTGTTTTTGCTCAAGACTGTATTGACTATTCAGGAATTTTGTAGTTTCATGTAAATTTTAGGATTGTTTTTGCTAATTCTGTGAAGAATATTTTGATATTTTGGTAGAGACTACATTGAAATTGTAGATCACTTGAATAGTATGTACATTTTAACAATATTTATCCTTCTAACACATGAACATGGGATGTATTTCAATTTTTTATGTCATCTTCAATTCCTTCATCAATGTTGTATAGTTTTCATTACACATATCTTTCACCTATTTGGTAAAATTTATTTTTAGGTGTTTTATATTTTCTGGCTATGTGTAAAGAGGAATGCTTTCTTGATTTCTATTTCAGATGATTATGGCAGATAGCAATACTACTGATTTTGTATGTTCATTTTATATCCTGCAACTTTGATGAATTAATTTATTCTAATAGTTTGTAGGTGATATCATTGGGGTGTTCTATATGTAAGATGCCCCATGTGTCTGTCAGCTTTTCATGCTGTGGAAGTTTGTATGTTGCTGTGATGCTGAAAGCTATGCCACACTATTTCAGATACCAGCAAGGCCACCCATGGTGGATAGATTTCAGCTGAAATTCCAAACTAAGACAGACTAAGGGAGAAGGATTTGGCAGTCTACTCCCAAAACAATCAGCCATCAAAAACCCTATCGATAGCAGGGAAACACTGTAAATAACAGTGTTGGGCATGGCACAGTGTCAGGTAGTGTTGCCTTATATTGTACATAGGGTCATTATGAGTTGGACCAAACTCAACAATATGTAAGATTATGTCATCTGCAAACTATGACTATATGACTTCCTTTTTTGTCATTCATATGCCCTTTATTTCTTTTTCTTCCTTGATCATTCTCCCAGGACTTCTAATACAGTGTTAAATAAAAACGCTCCAGAGCTGTGGCCCACACCTATAATCCCAACATCTCAGGAGGCAGGAGTATTGCAATTTCAAGGCCAGGGGTAGCCTGTGTAAATTAGCAATACTTTGTTTTAAGATAGGAAATAAAAAGGGCCCTGGGATGCAGCTCAGTGGTAGAGCATTTGCAAAGTAGGCAGGAGGCCATAGATTCAGCCCCCAAAGTGCTACAAAAAAAAAAAAAAAAAAAAGTGAAGATAGGCACCCTTGTCTTATTCCAGATCTTAGAAAGAAAGCTTTCAGCTTTCCCCTCATTCAGTATAATGTTGTTGGTTTATTATTAATGGCCTTTATTTTGTTGAAGGACATTCCTTTTATATCTTTTTTGAAAACAGTTTTTATCTTAAGGAGATTTGGGTTTTATAATATGCATTTTCTGCATCTATTGAAATGATCTTATGTTGTTTGTCCTTCATTCCTTTGATATAGTGTAGCACATTTATCAGTATGTATATGTTGAATTGTCTTTGGGTCCCTAGGATGAATCCCACTTGATTGTGGTGAGTAATCTTTTTATTTGTGCTCTTAGATTCTACCCACTAGTATTTTGTTGAGATTTTTACATTTATGTTCATCAACTATGTTATTGTTGTTAGGTACTGTTGAGTTGGTGTCCGACTCATAGAGAGCTGAATTACAACAGATGAAATACTATTAGCAGTGATTTTTCTGCTATTCGTAGTGTTTTCAGTGGCTGATTGTTTTTTGGGAGTGTGTTGCCGAGTCCTTCTCCCAAGCCTACAGCACCTGATCTCCCCAGGTGGTCTCCCACCCAAGTACTAACCAGATCCAACCCTGCATAGCTTCGGAGTTCTAATGAGATCCAACACCGCAGTGGTATGGCTGCAGGCATGTTAATCAACTATATTGGCCTATAACTTTTTTATTGTTGTATCCTTGTCTGGTTTGGATCTCAGAATAATGCTTACATTATAGAAAGGATTAGGAAGAATTTTCTGTTCTTCAATGAATGATTTGATGTTATTCCCCAAAATTGTGAACAAAAAGTATTCAGGCTTTCATCGTTGATTATTATGCTATTTGTAGGGACTTTTCAGGTATAAGTTATCAGATAGAGGAAGTTCCTTTCTCTAGTTTTCTGAGAGGTTTATTTATTAATTTATTCATTTATTTATTGTGAGATAGAGTCTCTCTGTGTAGCCCAGGCTGGCCTGGAACTCACTATGTAGACCAGACTAGCCTTGAATTCCCATGGATCCTTCTTCATCAGGCAGCCCTAGTACTGGAATTACAAGGAAAGAGACAAAGAGGGAAGGAAGAAGGGAAGGAGGGAGGGAGGGAGGGAGAGAGAAGGGTGTGAGGAGATATTAAAATCATAACTGGATATTGATATTTTCCTACATTAGTGAAGATGACTATATCATTTTGCTTCTTTACCAAGGGGTATTTTCTCCAATATTTAGCTTTCTTCACAATATTTCTCTTCAATACTTGTTAAAATCTCTGGAGTCTCTCTTTAGGTTTGTAGCTCTCAGAGGTTCTATAATCTCATGGTAGCACACACTAAGCCTTTAGAAAATTGTGAAATATTTCAGTTGAGATCTATCTGGTCACATGTAGGCCTACTCTGTCTTCCTCCTGTGCTGTGCCACAGCTGAGACAATGGTTGTGCTATTATCCAATATGTACCCACCTTTTCTAAAATTTAGCCTTACTGGTTATTATGTAGACTCAAGTCTCTGATAGGTTCAAGAAAATTCATGATTTTATAGTTAACACTACTTTTGTCCCATTGTTAGTGTGGAAATGACATTCATTCTGGGTTTCCAAATTGTAGGTTGAAAAACACATCTTGTGATTTAAAAAATTGACTTACTTTCAACAATAAAATGATTCAGGGATATCATTTCTCCCAGAATATTTTAAATATAACTTATTTGTGAAGAGTAAAATATAACAATGGGGGTAGCTTTTGCTCATATTCAGTATAGGTAAGGCTAATTTTTAAGATTTTTGTATAGCACCTAGTTCATTGTTGGAAGTTAGGACTTGGATAATAATTATATTTGCATTTATGGAAATCCTCCCTGTGGGCTTTAAAATGAAGAAGCCAAGATAGAGTTATATCACTTTTGGCAGAGCACAGTCAATGCAGAATAGGATCTGAAGCTGTTTGAAGTTTCATAAGTCAATCTTGCTGGTTGTTTTCCCTAAAAATTAGTGCCATCCAGAGAATTTCACATTGTTTTTTTGAAGCCAAGTGAATGGTAACAACCAATGAAGTTTAACTTTGTTTATATTATGAGATACTATATGGATATACATTATTTAAATATATTGATTATTTGATTCAATAAATATTAGCCATCTAAAATATGACAAAGGGCCTGGGGTTTGGCTGAGTTGTTAGAGCGCTTCTCTGCACTCTCTGAGGACCTGGGTTCAATCTCCAGCACTGTGAAAACAGGAGAAGGACTTGGCAATCCACTCCCAAACCAATCCCAAAGCTATCAGCCATTGAAAACCCTATGAGGGTTGCTATGAGTTGGACCCCGACTCAACGGCACCTAACATCATCATCATCAAAATATGACAGCCATTCATCTGCCATTTAAAAAAGAAGCATTCATACAGTTAAGAGACTTGAGTTTTAGCCTTGATGCTGCAATTAACTCTGCACGATCTTGAATATCTCAGCACTCTGGACAAAATTAGTAGGAGTGAATTTTATCAGTTATTACAGTTATAAAATCATCTCACCACCTCCTGCCCAGTCTATTTCACCTGGTAATCATATTCTAGGTCCTTCATATCCGATTATTGTATGTAAGATGGATAATATTTTAATTTTTTTCTTAAAATTATTGAAAAGCTAACAATAGTGAAAAATTGCCAGATTGAAATCTGGGAGAGGATGAGACTTCAAAAGGTATAACGACCATTAAAGATTCCTGTTGTGCCAGGAGTATATGCCAACCCAAACAAGGTGACTGAAAGCTGGAGATGTTACTTTTGCTAACCTTGCAAGGCTAAAGGCACAAAAGTGGGAGTTTGTGGTCTACCAGGAACAAGGATCATGTTAACTCCCACCTTCACCCTGCACTTTGGTTTGTGATCCTGAATAATTATCTCTGAAAATCAAGGATAAATCAGAAGTAAACTAATACAAGACTTTCCAGTTCAGTTTAAATTCATCTGAAGGTTCCAAAAATTCTCTGTCCTTGACCTTTCATTAAGACGGTCTCTGAGTGCTAACATTTCTGGAATACTTTACACACAGGAATGGAAACCAAATACAAGGAAAGATGTTATATTGAGCCTACATGATTTCTGCCTGTAGCCATATCATTGTGGCATCCTATCCCATCAGATCTTGGAAGCTAAGTAGGGTTGAGTCTGGTTAGTACTTGGATGGGAGACCACCTCACCTGATACTGTAGGCTTGGGAGAAGGACCTGGCAACCCACTCCCAAAAATCAATCTCCCAATTGAAAACCATATAAAAAGCACAGAAACACTGACAGTAGTGTTTCTCCTATTGTACATAGTGTCAATATGAATGGGACACTATCTCGACAGCGCCTAACAGCAACAACATTTTTAATGCAACAAGTACAGTTAAATGTAAAAATTTAACCCACAACTGGTATCATCAGCTAAAAAAAATACCCTAAATTGACACTGTGAAATTCTATGACATAATCAGTATCATGAGGTCACCAAAGACCCCAAACCACAAAACAGTTTATTACTTAAGATTTTTCAAGGTGTTTGTTGTTAATTATGTTAATAAATAAATTATGTAAATTAAGTATTAATTTTGACCTCACATTTCAACTTTGTGGGTCCATTTTGACCCCACAATGGCACTTAAGGATTAACAAGAAAACAAAACACAATAAAAATGAATAAACAGAAATATTGCTGAAACATCTGTGGTAGATTTAATTTTTGGTAATGTTAGTACATGTATCAGGAAAAATCCACTATGTTTACAATTCTCAA
>VMDO01032516.1:0-18895 GCA_007922755.1 Pedetes capensis | reverse complement strand
GGTTATGGATCCGTTGTCTTTCATAATCCGTAGTATGTTAGATTTTTCCTTTTTCTTTTTGATGAGATTTGCCAGAGGGGTGTCTATCTTATTAAACTTTTCAAAGAACCAACTCTTAGTCTTATTAATTTTTTGAATTATCTCTTTAGATTCTAATTGAGATATTTCTCCCTTTATTTTTGTAATTTCCCTCTGTATGAAGAACCAGTTAATTATGTACTCTAAAAAAGAATGAATGGAATGGCATAATTGTATTTTAATAAATCCATTATAAATTATGCCTTAATAAATGAACAGCTCATTCGCCCATGCACCAAAAAATCTATTACTTATTTATACTGCAGAAGAGGCATTAGCAAACTGTGGCCCAAGTCAAATCTGGCTTATAGCTTGTTTGCATGAATGAAGTTGTATTGGAACAGAGTCAGATTTATTGTTTATCTGCTACCTATAGTTGCTTTTGCAGAGTTGAATAGTAGTGACAGACAGCATCATGCATGAAGAATCTAAAATATCTGCTATTTCACTCTGCAAAAGATGTTTGTCAACTCCTGCACATAAAAATAAATAGCATTTAAAACAAATGAGAAGTATCTTAGCATATTGACATAAATCAATCTCAGATATTATGTTAAGTGAAAAAATGTTTGGAGCAGTATATAAAGTGATGTCATTTGCATGAAAGTGAAAAAAAACAGAACTCCATTATAGAATCGAATTATAGACTCAAACAGGTACCTGCAATACTATGCAAGTACATGGGATACATCATGGAAAGATAACAGGAATCCACTAATATTTCTTGGAAGAGCTTTAGCTTTATGTAGTAGTCAAAATGTACTCCAATCTTTACTTGCATTATTTTAAACTCTTTACAAAGAAAATGTATGTATGCTATATTTATGATATTAACATATGAATGTAAATTATATTATAAATATCTTTGGTCTGTTTTTCAGGGCTTTAGATGATCAAGGCTTACTAGAAGCTGTAAGTATAACACTCTCAATTTGAAATTGAAATTGGGCTTTATCCTTAAAGTTCCTAACAGACTCTAGAAATTGCCATTTTACATAATCCCAGCTAGAGATCCAGGCTTGGTTTTAGCACAGTTGGTAGAGTGCTGCTCTGCGCTCTCTTAGGCCCTGGGTTCGATCCCAAGTACCACAAAAAATGGGAGAAAGACCTGGCAGCCACCTCTAAAATAATTTCAAAACAATCAGCCATTGAAACCCCTATGAATAGCAGAGAAGCACTGACATAGTGCCAGGCATAGCACAGTGTCAGGGAGTGTTACTTCTGTTGTATGTAGGGTCCCTATGAATTGGATGAGCTCAATGGCACTTAACAATAACAAATGGAGATCCAGTGCTTACTCAGTATATTCACATAATTTCTGTGAGTGTGGGAACTGGAAAGTTTGTGTGGTCTTTTAACTTCCCAGACTTTATTGTCACTCATAAATACTTCAGTTCTGAAATATTAAGCTGGTAATATCCTACATTCCTCTGAATAGTTCCATTCATTTCTAATTCTAGTCCTTTGATCTCTGTCAATGCCATTAGCAGCCTCACCATACCTGTGGCTCATTATTTTTATGAGTTAACAAAGACTTTCTTACCTTGGCAATTAAGAATCCAAATAATCTTTCTATACTCAGATGTTTTTTCTTATTATTAAAATTGTATTTTCTTTTAGAAATACAATCAGATGCAAAGTGATTTTGAACAGTTATCAGGAGAGAAATTGGTGCTGGAAAGTGAACTCCAAAAGCTAAAAGATACAGAGGTTGGTAAAATTTTAGTATCGGAAACTGGCACACAGTATCTTATAAGGCTTAGTATTTTAGAATAGAAATCAAAATGATATTTAAATATTTATAACATTTTCAATATTAATACTTTGTAGCAGCTGGACATTAAAAAACTAAGATGTTACTTTCTTAATTACTATATTAGCTATGAAAACCAAAAGGATGCTATGAAAAACAGATATACAATTTAGACATCTGAAAGACTGTTCAAAGCCAAATATTTCACTTTGTGAAATTGTCGAAATGTGGGTTTTCAAATGTCTTTTAAATGCTTTTTATGGTATCCTCTGTAATTAACTAATGTTTGTATCCCACCCAGTTCACAATACCAAGTAGAGCACATAGAAATGCCAAGGATAAAGGAAAATTTGTTTGATTTTGTATTTTTCTCTTTCTTCTTGCCATTTTGTTTTGTTGTTGTTATTGTTAGGTGCTGTTGAGTTGGTGTCCAACTCATAGCGACCCTATGTACTATAGGTTAAACAGTATTGTTAGTGCTTCTCTGCTATTCATTGGGTTTTCAATGGCTGATTGTTTTTTGGGAGTGGATTGTCAGGTCCTTCTCCCAAACCAACAGCACCTGGTGTTCCCAGGCAGTCTCTCATCCAAGTACTAACCGGGCTGAACCCTGCTTAGTTTCCTAGTTCTGATGGGATCGGACATCACAGTGGTATGGCTCTAAGCTGTCATTTTTATGCAGCTTATAAATTCAAATTACAAACAAAAGCCAAATAGATTAGAAGCAAACTTTTATTAACTACTTAAAGCCATAAGATGTATGACTAATGGAAATTATTCTGGAATCTGCTAATGTTGGTTACTTGATATTTCTTCCTTAGCAAAGGAGGAAGCATGTACCCCACCTAGAGAGTTATAATTTAACCACTCACAAAAGCAGGGTTTCTATATGGGTGCCACATACAAGATTGAGGCTGTCACATATTTCCAACTTAGGGGTAGTTACCTTTAGTTATTATTCCAAGTTGTTGATGTTAGATGCCATCCAGTTGTGTCTGATTCATAGTGACCCCATGTACTAGAGAGGAAACATGTGCTGACACTGTGCCATGCCCAGCCCTGTTGTAAGTGCCTCTCTGTTATTCATAGGGTTTTCAATGGAAGATTGTTTCAGGTGTGGGCTGCCAGTTTCTTCTCCCTAGTCTGTAGTACCTGGTATTCCTAGGCAGTATCCCATCCAAGAACTAACTAGGCTGACTCTGCTTAGCTTCTGAGATGACATGATCAATGCCAAGGTGGTATGGTTGCAGGCCAAGTAGGAATAGAAATATCTACAAAGTCTAAAAAACATGAATTAGCATATAAAAGAACTGAGCGGTCTGACCAAATGTGAGAATTTCACACTTTGAATCATGCACTGTTAGAGCCACCTGGAAAATAGAACTTTCATTAGACAGCTTAAATTGCAGGTTGAGGTTTTGTTTGCTTGTACTGTTTCTTTAGGTTTCTTGTTTGTTTATTTTTCTCTAGTTCTAGGAGAGAGCAATTATTTTTGCATAATCTTCTTCAATATGTGGTCCAGGATGCAATGCAGTTTTCTTATTCAGTCTATAGAAACTGTTGGTACTCATGTGATACCTATTCTGGTCTCAGTCTTATTTATTGCTCTTGCTTCACTCTCCATTTAAGCTTTTAATATTTGACAATATAGTAAAGTTCATTGGCCTATTTATAATACTTTACATTTGTGAAATGTCATCAAGATGAATGGTTTATCTTATGTCATTGGACATTAGTTGTAGCATTTGTGATCCTTATGTGGAATGTGAAGGAGAAATGTAACAGGATCATTACTATATATGTTGTTATTGGGTGCCATTGACTCGTGTCTGACTCATAGTGACCCTCATAGGGTTTTCAATGGCTTATTGTTTCATGATTGCCTTGGGAATGGATTGCCACGTCCTTCTCACATTTTTGTGGTGCTGGGAATCAAACTCGGGACCTCAGAGACTGCAGAGCAGCGCTCTACCAACTGAGCTAAATCCCAGTCCATTACTACATATAGAACAGTAATATCATGGCCAAACAAAGGTAGTGACCTAGCAACCTGAGAGGTAGTCTTTTTTCAGAGGAAAGCTAATTGGGAATTTGTAAATAGGATGAGGGGGAGAGGATTGTAGTTATAGTATACATCTAATTAATTATTTCTAATAACAAAATTATTGATTTTTTCCAAAGTAGGCTTTCTTTTCCTAACTTATTTCTCTCAATAATTTTAATTTTGAAGACAACCAAACTTAATCACAAGCCAGTTCAGCACCCTGGCACACACCTGTAATCCCAGCTACTCAGAAGGCTGAGTCAGGAGGATTGAAAACATGGGCCTACATAATGAGACCTTGTCCTGGGGTTGAACACAGGGCTTTGGGTTTACATGATTTGCAAGTGCTGGACAACTGAGCTGCACCCCCAGCCCATTTTTAACTTTTTTTTTTTTTTTTTTTTTGAGACAGGGTCACACCAAATTACACAGACTGCCTCTGGTCTCAAACTTGCGATCCTCCTGCCTTTGCCTATCAAGCTGCTGAGATTACAGGCCTGCGCCACCCGGCCTGGCCAGAAAAAACAATCTTTAAAAGATGTGTTTAGTTCTGCTACAGTATCTCTTGAAATGCAAATTTGTTCAACAGTGTTGCACAATTTGATGCAATTTGAATTTCACAATTGCTCCTGTATAATTTCATTTGCAAAAAGCACTAGCTAGAGGCAGCAAAGAGCTTCTATGAGCTGTCTTGATTCTCCATGTGTATGGAGGACACAGAAGCCAACATCTGTGGTAGCAACTCTATTCAGTTTCACGTAGCCCTCCTCTGATCATGCAGTAACACGTAAGCTGCAACCTCTTTCATGCTCACCTCGACAGGCAAGCCTTCCTGTCGACAGACAAGTTCTTTCTGAAGAGAAAAGGTGATATTTTCTCATAATATATAATATTCTAAATCATTTTGACTGTGTAAAATTGTCAACATTGTTTCTATTTTTAAAAATATTTTGTTGATGATTTTTTTGGGGATGATGTGCTTCCAACCAATATTCCCCATATATCCTGCAGGTTTTACTCCATGTATTGGCGTAGTGAGGTGACTTTTAGGAACCTGTATGCCACAGTATAGTAAAACTGACTATAAATTCTCAGAGGAATTGAATTATGTGTGTGTGTGTGTGTGTGTGTGTGTGTGTGTGTGTATGTGTGTGTGTGTATGTGTGTGTATGCTTATATATAATTTGAATAAACAGTCCAGCTATGTTGTTAATTTTGTTTTGCTTCTGATCAGATGATTTTCTTTGAGACATAGCAAAAGTGACGCAGAGCAAAATGGAAATCTTAGTGGTGAGTATTATCATATATTTCCCTATAACCTGTGGTGCCTTTAACCATTTATCTCTGGCTTATGTACAATTATACAGAAAACAAAGCCTGCAAGCAAAGAAGAACGAACAAAGAAAACTGGAAAAGCAGAGAAGAAAAAAGACAAGGGGAAATCTGAGGAAGCAGAAGGGTAAGACACAAAGATATAAGTTAATATTTCTCTCCCTTGTTAATTCATATTTTTGCTATGTACAATATAAGGTCATATGAATATAACATTAATAGATTTTTAAAACACACAATTAGAAAATGCATGTTTTATAAGCAGACCAGAATATGATTGTGGGAAAAGACTAAAAAGTGAAGAACAAAAAACCAAAAAGGAATAGAGAAAGAGAGTAAACAGAAAGATGGTTAGGAATAGGTAAACAGAATTAATTTTTTAAATAACTATAAAAAGAAAAAGATTGGCTGTGACATCATTTAGTTAACACTTTGCAATTTGCTAACTCCCCAAATCAAACTCCCAGGACCTTTTCTCTTTTACTATAGTTCTTAACCATACTTATTTTTATAAAAAGTTATCTATTTTTTTTGTGTGGGTTGTTATATAATAGCTTTATTAAGTGAATATTTTCATCAGCATTATATTACATTTTGAATTTTCTTGATCAAATTCCAATAAAAAGTATCATTTTAAAAAGAAGCTATGAATTCAATCTTTATATGCTATAAATTTTGAAAACAAATTGGACAAATGGCTTTAACCTTTGACTTAGTGAAGAGAAATAATCAGAGATGAAAAAATGGCCCATGCACTTTGAAAATCACAGTCACTTTAACACTTTCATAAAACTAATAAGAAGTTAGCTTGTGAAATGTAACTCAGTTGTTTATCATTTAACTTGTGTGAAGGTAATGGCTTTTAAAAATCATGAATTTATTCAGAAACTTTTTTATCCCTTTACAATAGTTTAAAATCCCCCTCAAGAAAGCAACACAGTGATGTGTTTTCACATATAGTCGTACATTTTACAATATTTTTATTTGCAGGAAGACATCTGCAGCCAAACAGCTTAAACCAAAAGAAGATCTTCTTCAAGTCCAAGTAAATATCCTGAGTTCTCATATATTTTTACAATTATTCACACATATGAATTGTACACATTATGTAGTTTGTAGCAGTATTTCCATAGTGCATACATCATGTGTCAGTCATGAGCATCCACCCCTCTTCTACTTTGGACTCTCCTGCCTCCTTCCCCGCCCTTCCCCTCAGCACCTTTCTGGTCCCTAAAAGTCCCTCTTAATTTCTTGCTGCCTCCTTGGCCCCTTGCTCTTTCCCATCTCTAGTGACTGCTGTTATATATGATTGATTTATTGGATTCCTTAAATGAGTGAGAACGTGTGATATTTGTCTTTCTGTGTCTGGCTTGTTTCATTCAAGAAATCATTCTCCAAGTGCATCCATTTTGCTGCAAATGACAGGGTTTCATTCTTTTTATGGCTGAGTAGTGTTCAATTGTGTAACTATACCACATTTCCTATATCCACTCCTCTGCTGAAGGATACCTGGGTTGATTCCATATTTTAGCTATTGTGAATAGAGCTGTAATAAACATGGAGGTTCAAGTATCTTTGTGGTATAAAGATTTCTTCTCGTTTGTGCATATACCTAGTAGTGAAATTTCTGGGTCATGCGCTAGTTCTATTTTTATTTTTTTGAAGACCCTCTCTAAGTCTATATTTGATTAATGGTTGCTCTGGTAACTATATGTACAGATAACATTAGTATTATGTGAATATGGACATGTGTATCTACGTGTGTTTGTGGGTGTGGACTAAAACTCTTCCTAAGATATACCTGTCTTGTTGTTTGACTTTTCTTGACTTTGGAAAATAAAATGGTAAGTCCAGGCATATTTAATATCCAGATTATGAAAATGACTGTGCTTTCCTCAACTACAGAAATATTATGAAGAAAAGGATATAATATTGGGACTTACAATAGGGACTTTGTGGTTGTGTGACTTTCAACAAATTTTTAACTATTTGAACTTTGTGTTATCCATTACCAAAGAGGGTAAAACAGCTACTTGGTCTCAAAAATGTGTTAATTGTAAGAAGAAAGTAAGAAAAAGTTCTTCAGAATTGTTAAATTATACACCCCACTATGTTTTGTGTGATCAAATAAAAGTAATACAAGTAACTCATTACTCCATTCAGCTCTGAAACACATTTTCTTCCTCTCATTACAAGCAGCCCTAGCCCTGTGGCATCTGATCCCATCAGATCTTGGAAGCTAAGAAGGGTTGGGCCTGGTTAGTACCTGGATGGGAGACCACCTGGGAACACCAGATGCTGTAGGCTTGGGAGATGGACCTGGCAACCCACTCCCTAAATCAATCCACCATTGAAAACCCTATGAACAGCACAGAAGTATTGACAAGAGTGTTTTGCCTAACAACATTACAAGTTAATTTCTTACTAGCCACCATACCATCTTTTCACCCTATTCAGTGAGTGGCCACAGTTATGTATTGGACACACCTGAGTGGCTGAAGGACTTGATAACATGAATTTGAGGAAAGGGAGATGCTGAATATGAAGTGTACAACTTCATGGTATTGATTCTCTATTACTGCATAACATGTTGCCACACACTTACCAGCTTAAAACAACTTGATACTTTCACAGTTTAAGTGGGAGTATCTGTGCATGGCTTAGCTGTATCCTGTGTTTTCCATCTCACCAGACTGCAAACAAGGTGTTGGTGGGGCTCTGTTTTGTTCTGTTACTTGGACGCCCTCTTCCAGGTTCAAGAGGATATGAGCTTAAATTTAGCCCTTTGCAGTTGTTAGGACTGAGGCAGTCAACTGCTAGAGGCCATCTGCAGTTTGTAGTCATATAGTCTTTTCCACAAGCAGGTCACATCATAGCAGCATGCTGCTTCTGTGAGGCTAGCCAAAAATCTTCTGTTTGCCTAGATGGAATTTTATATATGTAACTTAATCACAGGAGTGACATTCTATCACTGTTAGACAGAAGCAAGTCACAGGTCCAACCCACACTCAGAGAGAATGGATTACATAGAGCATAATGCCAGGGGTGGAGATCATGGGGCCATCTTAGAGTACATAGTGACTTGGGGGAAAAAAAAAAAGGAAAAAAAAAAAAAACACTTTAGCCAGGTGTGCTGGTGCATGCCTGTGGTCCCAGCTACTCAGGATATTGAGGCAGGAGAATCACTAGAGCCCAAGAGCTCAAGACTATCCTGGAAAACATAGTGAGTCCCTCATATCAAAAAATGCTTTTATAATCCCATTATATTCATAGAATATAGTATGTGTCCTTTGGAATATTTTCCTGAATTTACAGCAAATATTTTCTGAGTAGGCATATTTTTTCTAGAGAAATTTTTTATGGATTTAATTAAAAATGGATTTAATTAAAAATCACTCTATTAGGAACCATAACCCTCTAGGCCATCATACAGAGGTCAAGGGAAATTAAGAAGTGGCCTAATTAGAGAACAAACTAATGATTAAAACTGAACTGCTCTCTGAATTCTATTCAGCTTTTGCTACAATAGTGAAAGTTTATTCAGTTTTGATTCCTTGTGTAGGCATGAATAATATAATTAGTATTATTATATATTCATTACAAAATGCTTGAGTAAGTCACATAAAACTTTATTTTAGTTTTTAAGTGAATAATCAGTTGTTTGCCTATTACATGTTATTGCAAGAGCCATTATTCATTATTATTATTATGTTTATTTAAAATATAGATACATAAAAATTTATTTGAATGTATGGCTCTTCTCTGTGCCTAGAACAAGGTGCAAGAATAAGACAAAATGTAGGTGCTGAAATCTAGCCCATGCTGGATTTGCCCATTACACACCTGGCATAGATAGACTTGAATCTGCCAAGAAAAAGAATTCTTCTTCTCATTCATGTTTTTTTTTTTAAATGGGCACTAATAGGTATAAACACTCCTTTAAGAACTGCCTTTGCTATATTCTGCAGATTCTGATATGCTGTGTTTCCATATTCAGTTAATTCTAGGAATTTTTTAAATTGCCTTTAATTTCTTCAATGATGCACTGGCCATTCAAAAGCATATCATTCAACCTCCACGTGTTTGTATATTTTCTGCAGTTTTTCTTTCTGTTGATTTCTAGCTTCATTCCATTATGTTCTGATTAGATGCAAGCAATTATTTCAGCTTTTTTGTATTTGTTAAGACTGGCTTTTTGACCTAAAATACTTACCTATTTTAAAGAAAGTTTCATGAACTGCTGAAAACAATATGTATTCTGCAGTTGTTGTATGGAATGTATTGTAAATGTCTGTTAAATCTATTTGATCTATAGCACAGTTTAACTCTGAAGATCCTTCCTGTA
Source organism: Pedetes capensis (assembly GCA_007922755.1). Classification (NCBI taxonomy): domain Eukaryota; kingdom Metazoa; phylum Chordata; class Mammalia; order Rodentia; family Pedetidae; genus Pedetes; species Pedetes capensis. The sequence goes on along the minus strand of VMDO01032516.1, from coordinate 9,343 downwards.
TTTTTTGCACCCACTATTATCTGTCCTTGTATGCCCAGTAGTGTTTGTTTTATGAAGTTGGGTTTACCAGCATTTGGTGCATATATATTTACCTATTTTCCAATGACTTGCCTTCCACGCAGGCTGTACTGGGCACCAAAGTAGGTGCTGGCTGGAACAGTGTGGCAATACCATGCTGTGAGTTCCAAGGAAAAAGAAAATGTCGGGACTCACACTTCCCCAGCAACAGGCTTAGGCGGGAGCTTCTCCAGATGGCTTCTGGGTACAGTGCTAAGCTTTTATGGTCAGAGGTATTCCGCACTTCTCAAGAGCCAGCATGCTCTGCAGCTCCCAGATCAGCTAATGTCAGACTGCCTTTTTGCTCTGTATGTGTCTGTGCCAGTTTTCCCTGCTAAGTCCCTCCCTCTGTCCCTTTCTGTTACTTCTCCAGTCTGCCTTTTGATCAGGCCACAGTGGGCTTAGTGCTGATGCTCTTTCTACCCATCTGTTCCAATATCCTAAGTGTCCAGGTGTCTCTGAGCAACTGTCTGTCAGATATTATACTTCCCTGTATTCTCTAGTCACTCAGATGTTTTCTGCTCTTTTGATTCCAAGCCTCTGAGAAGCCAGAAGGTGTTGCTTGCTCTTAATCCACCATCTTGGATGGCCTTCTATTAAATTTAGATTTTCAGATTATTTGTTAGGAAAATAGAGTGCATTTACTCTAAGTTAGCATCTACTGCAACTTTATCATATGGAGATATAAAAGAAAAGATGCATGCTTTTCTGTAACATAAAATTTTAGAAAATGCAAATATTCTAATATTCCATGGGCTAGATCATGTTCACCATTTTTGTTCCCTAGATATAATTACTATTATTCCATATTGTTAAGTGATTGCTGTCTACTCCCAGATTTGAAGTCTATAATGCAATTGCAAACTAATTATATTCTATATGTACTTGAACAAATTGAATAAACTTATTGCATCTTATGTAATGCAATAAGAATTAGAGAATTATTTCATAATTGAAGACTGATAAACAGTTTTGGACATGAAATAAATTATGTTAGCATGTATTAGAGACATAATGTTTCCAATTATTTCCAAATAAGAAGTGCATATGTAAAAGAGAAACTACAGTAAGAATGTGGAGTTAGAAATCATGAAGGATTTCTATATAGAAGAAATAATATGTGTGAAGATGGATGAAGTAACTAGAGCTACTTAGAAGAATTTGGTGCTAGCGTATGATAGGAATTTTTGATTAAATAGAAAAATAGTGGGTTACTTAAGGTACAGATGGCATTAGTAGTTTTCATTTTATTGAGTAGGAAATAAGGTTTTGTTGGAGAATATTAAGAATGGCCCTCTTGGTATTGTTCATTAGGATCATTCTTCCAGCTGTATGGAAGGTGAGTTTTAGAGTAGAGAATAGATTATTTTAGTCAAAGAGAATAACTGGAGAGTTTTTAAAAATAGTTTAACTGAATAATAATCAAACTTACTAGTTATAAATTACATTCAGTTTTTATGTCTTTTTTGTGTGTGTGTATGTGGTGCTGATGATTGAACACAGTGCCTCATGCATTCTAGGCAAGCTCTATTCCACTATCCCACTCTATCCCCTAGCCTAAGTTACGTGGTGCTGCGGCCAAATAAGAAGATTTAATTTTATCAAAATATTAACCCTATCAAACTAATGTAATGTGTTTGTAATCCAAATTCAAGATTTTATTTCTTTTTTATTAGTAATTTTTAGTTACTGTACAACTTATTGGTTTTCATTATGACATTTCCATACATACATGTCATTGTACATTTCTCGTGTTCACCCTCCCTTGCCTCTCATGATGCCCTTCCCCACGGATGATCCTTTTCCTCTCCATCAATGGTCCCACTTCTGTTTGCATGTCTTGTGCGTGCATGTGGGTGTGGGTGTGGGTGTGGATGTGTACACACAAACACACACATTTAGTCTGCAGCCATAGCACCCTGGCATCCAATCTCGCCTGAACTCCAAAGCTAAGCAGGGTTGGCCTGGTTAGTTCTTTGATGGGAGGCCACTTGGGAACACCAGGTGCTACAGGATAGGGAGAAGTATTTGGTAATCCACTCCTGAAACAATCTGCCATTGCAAACCCTATGAATAGCAGAAAAGCACTGACAATAGTGCTGGGCATGGTGCACTGTTGGAAAGTGTTTCGTTCTGTTGTACATAGAGTTGCTATGAATCAGACCTGACTCGATGGCGCCAAACATCATCTACATTTAAATCTAGGTTCTGCCTTTGAGAGAAAAACATGTGATATATCTCTTCCTTTCTCCCCATTTCCCCCTTATTGCCCCCTCCTCCCTCTCTTCAGTCCTCTTTCTCTCGCCACATGGCCCCTCTCCTACTTTCATGACATACATATTACAATATTGAATATATTGAAATCTTGCATCCACGTATGAGAGAAAGCATGTGATATTTGTGTTTAAAAGAATTATGTAAACAAAACAATACTTTGAGGATTATCTAAAAAACTTACCTGCAAATCATCTGGTGGCCTTTTTTTTCTTTTTTGCAGCGCTGGCGACTAACACAGCTCCTCATACCTGCTAGACAAATGCTCTACTAGTGAGCTACAGCCACAGCTAGGAACCATTTTTAAAAGTGGTAGTTCTCTGATCATTTTTACAATTCTTGTGGAGATAATTGATATATCTATTTGCTCATTTGATATAAATTCATACCTTTCTAATGGCTTTCCTTAGAATTTTATACTATCTTACCTTGGGATTCCTATTATTAGTTATTTATTTTTTGTATCTACAACTCTGCCATTTTTTCCATTCCTTTTCCATTTACAAAAAATATTCATTTGTTTTAGTTTCCCTTCTTTTCCTTTTATTAAGGATTAACAGGGGATTATATATTATAGTTGTTTTCAGTTAAGCAGTTTTGGATTTCATTTAGCTGTTCTACTGTTTTATTTCTGATTATTGTTATTTATTTTCTGTTTAAGTACTTTCAGCCTTATCTTCACTAATTTCTTTTTTCTTTAGGTTTTTTTATTCCTTTTCAAATTTGCACTTGTCATATATCAGTTTGTACAATTAATTCCATTATTCTTAGGTTTTGCTTAATAATAGTATACACTATCCAAGCTATACATTTTCCACTGAATGAAACTTTGTTTGTATTTCTTAGGTATTTGAATTTTTCTTTGTTTCAGACATGTTTTAAGCTTGCCTTTTCGTTGTTGGTTTATCTTTTTACAAAATTAACATTCTGTGTCTCTTGGAAATTTTTAAAAGGTTTTCTTTGAGGCGAAGTACATACTTCTGTTTCAACTTGTTTTTGTTTGCTTCAACCATGATTAATTATTCCTCACTGATTTGGGTTGGTCTCAGTTGGATTGTCCTTTGACTCTCTTTTACATTAGCCAGGGTCAGTAGTGTGGTTTTCTTTTGTTGTAGAATGCTCAAGGTGGTTGCATCATATGTCTGTAAAGGCCAAAAGCTGAATATTTCTCATATTGTCACCCACCATTCAGTAGTGACTCCCACAATTCTTATATGAGAGGTGGGACCCAACAGATCAAAAGCAAGCATTGTAAGCCCTCTTAAGGCCAGGGCTCTAAAGCTTTGGAATAACATATCCATCAAATTTTATTGGTTAAAGCAAGTGACATGGCAGTACAGACTCAAAGAGGTGGGGAAATGGGCTCCACCTGCTGATGGGGGGAGTGGGAAAGGCTCATGGGGAAGGGACAAGTTATAGATGGCCATCTTCTCCTATAGGCTGCCTTTGGGCTATGTGTTAATATTTCTCCCACATGCCAAGTGGACACAACTATTCCTAAAGTCTCCTTACATTCTGCAGTTGGCTTGACGTCAAGAATCTTATCATCTTATCATCTGCCAGGCATGGTGGCACACACCTGTAATCCCAGCACCTCAGGAGGCGGAGGCGGGAGGATTGCAAATTCAAGACCAGAGGCAGTCTGCATAACTTAGCGAGACCCTGTCTTAAAAAAAGGGGGGGGGGCTAGGGGTGCAGCTCAGTGGTCCAGCACTTGCAAAGCATGCAGGTGTGAGGCCCTGGGTTCAACCCCCAGTACTGAAAAAAAAAAAAAAAAGAAAAAGAAAAAAGAATCTTATGATCTGTACGAAGCCCAGGTGCAGATGGAGCTTCTTGGGATAAGTTCTCCTGACCTGGAGATCTTTTATCTTAAAGACACGTTATCTCTATTCTGTTCTTTTGAAACATACCTGACATGCTGCTGAGGCAAGGATAAACAAAATAGACACCATCATCCAAAAAAGGAGAAAACATAAACCACTTGTGCATGATAATTATGAATTCCAACCAGACGCATGACACCAATTCTCCTGACTCTCAGGGACTAAAACTTGATTAGAGACCAGTTTTGCTCCCTAAAAGTGGTTGCCTTATCCATTTTCCTAAATGACCCTTTACTTTGCATTATGCTATATTGATTCCACTCTCTAAGTCTTCCTTCCTTTTCCATAATAAATGGTCTATGGTTGCAGCTAAATACCTATCTTGTCCTGATTTCTTCTCACAGAAGAAATTGGGAGCACAGAAGTATCTTCTCATTTTGAAATTTGTCTGTCCTTTGTAGTCGAAAGTGGTGATGCTTCTCTTTAAAAAATTGTGGTTTTGTGGTATGCTATTGTGGTTTATTCTTTTCCCTAAATACCAGGTCTATGCTTCTTTCTGGTATCTCTTTTTACATAAGGGATATCAGGCTTCTGCAGGACAATACACTTAAGATTATTAGTAGGACTTTTGCCTATTTAGGAGAGTTCACAAATAGGCTCTTTAAATATTTCTGAGGTATTAACAAAGGGTCTTACAGCTACATCCTTGGTTTGACTTTGATCCTGAACTACATTTTGTTCTATGGCATTGATCTTTGCCCTAGTGTGATTTCTTGCTTTGAGAATCTTTTTGCTGGCTTGGGATACTATCCTGGGTCCTCAATGTTTTCTATTTTCATCTTTAGAACTAAAAAGTTCCTTCTTTAGGGCACTTCTGTTTTTGCAATACCTTCTTGAATATTGCTAACCTAAGCAAATAGTACTTTAACTATTCGACTGGAAATTTCTTTAGCCAGATCCACGAGTTCATTAGCTTACTCTAAGGCCAAAGTCTGATTAACTGATCTACAGTACCTAGCCTCTCCCCCAGCGTCTATCCTCCAAAATCCCTTTTCCAGTCTCATTTCCATTCCTCCAGTGTTTGGCCACTGCCTTCTTACTACTTTACTGATGTCTACTGTTAGTGTCTTTACCACACTTTTGGCTTCTGCCCACTGGTTGGATCTAGAGCCAACGCCGGATGTTTTAGGTTTTGGTTGGTGTTATCACTCCACTTCCAGGTATTTCTGTTGCTTAATATCAGACCACCCTCAAATTTAGTGGCTTAAAACTAGTGGCTTATTATTTCTCCCAACTTGTGGATTTTCTGAGACCAGCTGGACAGTCTCTGTTTGATGCTTACTGATGTCTTTTGTGGAGCTACTTTCAACTGGAAGGTCTGCTGGAGCTGAAAACATCCACGATTGTCTCTCTCACATGTCTGCTGCCCCATCTTTCATTAGTCCAGCCCATACTTCATTTCATGTGACTGGGATCAGTGTGGACAAAAGAAAACATCAAAGTTTCTTATAAATTGGGATAGGAAGTCCTTGGAGTTTTTCCACCCTATTCTGTAAGGAGACTGCAGCCATAGCACTGCAGCATCTGATCCTGTCAGATCTCAGAAGCTAAGCAGGGTGGGGCCTGGTTAGTACTTAGATGGGAGACCGCCTGGGAAAACCAGGTGCTGTAGGCTTGGAAGAAAGACCCAGCCACCCACTCCCAAGAAACAATTTGCCATTGAAAACCCTATGAATAGCAGAAAAGCACTGACAATAGTGTTTTGCCTGTTGTATGTTAGGGTCGCTATGAGTTGGACATCAACTTGACCACACCTAACAACAACATTCTGTAAGGAAGTCTTGGGGCCAGCCCAGTTTCAGGGCCCAGTTTGTATTTCAGGAAAGGAATAGCCTATTCATAAGGGTGGGAGGAATTATTGGCAGCTATTTGTTGAAATACATTAAACAATGCTCAATTTTCGCAAATCTCCCAATGACATAAAATAATGGACATTTTCTATTCTAAGGTACATAAGTGATATTTTCCCAATTAACAAATACTCCAAAACTTAGTGATGTAGATTCACTATTACTCTTGGTGGCTAGATAGGCCTTTGCCCTGAGTGGGCTCAGCTTAGGTTGGATGGTCTAAACAGTTTTACTAACATGTCTGAGGATCCAGCTGGGACACCTAGGGGAGAAGAGACCTCTTTCCAGTCTCTTATCCCCAGGAGAACTGCCCTGCAAAGTACCTAGAAGGGGTTTCAGTAGAAAGGCAGGAAAACAAAACAAAGCTGAAAAGATCCCTTGAAGCCTGAACTCAGACCTCACAAGGTGCCACATGAACTGAATTGTGTTGCCCAAAGTAAGTGACAAGCCAGCTGCTCAGGGCCTCACAAGTGCACCACCAGTGAGCTGTACCCTTGGACCTTTTCACAATTTTTTTTTTTATTTTGAGACAGAGTTTTTCTAAATTACACATGATACCTCTGGCCTTGAACTTGTAATCCTTCTGCTTTAACCTCCCAAGCAGCTAAGCCCACTGAATTTCAAGGACTGAGGAAATAAATGCCACATTTGAAGGGAGCTGCTGCAAAGAATGTATGCTCATTTGCAGTCCCCAAAGTTGGTTATATACTCATTTTCTCCCCCCATTTCCACCTGTCTTTCTCCCTTTTTCTGTTTCCCTCCTTCTTTCTTTTCCTCCCTCCATATATATAAAATTGAGTTAAATATAGATTTATTTTATTACTGTATTTTAATTTTCTATATTTTTATTAGAATACAGGCTAAGCTGCCATATGAAGAGAATCCATATAGTTCAATTACTTAAAAAACAACTATTTATTATAGCCTGCATTTCTCTAATGAGATTTCCATTGTTTCATTCATTATGAACATATTTTTCTTTACATTGAGTATTGTTATAATAGCTGCTTTAAAAGTTTATATGCTAATTCTAATATCTGGATTATCTTAGGAACTTTCTTTGTTGATTGTCTTTTATCTCACTTCTTGTTGTTAGGTGCCATCAAGTTGGGTCCAACTCATAGGGACCCTACCTGACACTGTACCATTCCCAGCACTATGTCAAAGCTTCTCTGCTATTCATAGAGTTTTGAATGGCTGATGGTTTTGGGAGTGGGCTGTCAAATCCTTCTCCCAATCCCATAGCACCTATAGGCACAGGCAGTCTTCCACTCAAGGACTAACTAAGCCTGACCCTGTTTAGCTTCTGAGATCTGCAAAGATCAGATGCCATAGTGGTATGGCTGTAGACAGTTTTATATTATTAGTAAGTTTTATTTTTCCTGTTTCTTCTGATGTCAAATAGTCCCAAATTGTATGTAAAGTGTAAATTATATATTTATGTAGAAGCTCAAATTTTAATTATTCTAGCTTGAGCTAGGCTGCTTCAAGTCCTCCCTATACATATATGGTTTGGAGATCAAAGGGAGAGTGTTATTTGTTGTTAGGTACCATCCAGTCAGGTCTTCTCATGGTATCCCTGGATATAACAGAACAAAACACTCCCCAACACTGTACCATGCCTGGCACTATTGTCAATGCTTTTCTGCTATTCATAGGGTTTTCAATGGCAAATTGTTTTGGGAGTGGGTTGCCAGGTCCTACTCCCTAGCCTGCAGCACCTGGTGTTCCCAGGTGGTCTCCCATCCAAGGACCAACCAGGTCAGCTCTGCTTCCTGGTTTCCTGTTTCCTGAGATCAGGCAGAATTAGGTACTATGGTGCTATGGCTGCAGACAGAGGGTAAAGTTTATACAAAGGTTTCTATCTGTCTTTCTTCTTTAAGTGACTTTTCCCTAACCTTTACAGTGATGGTGATTGTCCTGAATTTGTTCTTTGGTTTGTAAATTATAAAGACCCAGGTTTTCTATCAGCATTTAGGTGCCCTGTGGGGCTCAAATAGGTCTTACTCTCAAAATAGTAGCCATGAAAATGAGAACCTAGGACTCTTCCCTTTTTACAAGTGTCACCTGCTTTTGATGCTCATTGGTGTTGATATTTGCACATTGTCCAGAGTTTATGGTTGCTATGTGTGGCATGATTTGTCCAGTAGGAACTTGCTCTGACATACCAGAAGCATACCAGGGGATTTGTTCCTCAAACTGTCTTTCATAGTCCAGAGAATTCCTGAGACCTTTCATGTGTGATAGAATTTGCTCATTGTCACAAATCTAGAACTATGTTTATTTTGTTAAAAGTGGAGGTTCTTCTTGTAGTAACAATCAAAATGTTTCTATTTAATTATCTCAATTCTAGAGAAAAGGAAGAATCAGTGTTTAGTTCACTGTTGTTGAAATTTATCAGATTCACGTTTGACTCACCCCTGGGAAATCAATTGGAAGCTACAGCTTAGGGAATATCTACCATCATGGTTTTGAAATATGTAGTTAGATATGTTAAGTTCAAGTCATCATCTTGGCCATCTATGGATTTTAGAAACTAACTATGAAAATAAACTTTAATAACATCAAAATGAAAATTTTTTTCTCTTATTACTTCCTAGAAAGAAGCCGATGCTCTGAAAATGGAGAACAAAGTCCTTCAGGAACAACTGAAACAAGCTTTACAGGTGAAGGATATCATGTCCTTTAACGTTGTTACAGGGGCTCAGTTGGTAGAGCGCTGCGCTGCAGTCTCTGAGGTCCCGAGTTCGATTCCCAGCATCGCAAAAATGGGAGCAGGGCCTGGCAATCCACTCCCAAGGCAATCCCAAAACAGCCATTGAAAACCCTCTGAGGGTCGCTATGAGTCAGATACCGACTCGAGGGCACACAACAACAACGTTGTTACAAGAGAAGAAAATATCCATAAGGAAAATTTTAAATGAATAATAGTGTCCTTACTAATAGGTCTATATATTATACTACTTTGTGAGTTTTAAAATAGAGGTCTCCTTGTGCAATAGGAATATGTTAATAAAATGTAATATTTGTTCTTATCAAAGACAGTAATCTAGAAGGAAAAGCAATAATTCTTTAGCTAAACAAAGCAATCTATTTTAAACTGATAGACAATATACTGGAAAGTAAAATACTGTAGGCATTCCAATTAGATTCAATAACATGAAGATGTTGATTCATAGTGCTTTTTCAAATTCTAGCTAAACAACAAAACAAAAATGAAAGAAGCTACAGGCTTTCTCATAAATAGACAAAAATATAATTATTTATGTGCTATATAGT
>VMDO01032515.1:0-18896 GCA_007922755.1 Pedetes capensis | reverse complement strand
TCTTCCCTTCCCATTTTGAGTCTTTTCTGCTTCTACTTTTTTTTTTTTTTTGACAGGATTGAGGATCAAACCTAGGCCTTCACATATGCTTTGCAAGCACACTGAACTGTACCCCTAGCCCACTTTTTACTTTTTATTTTGAGACAGGTTCCCACTAATTTACACAAGCTGGTCCTGGCCTCCAACTCTTTATACTCCTGCCTCAGCCTCCTAAATTGCTGGGATTACAGGTGTATTCCATGGTGCCTATCTGCTTCCACTTTTTAAGGCCTAGAATTCTTTTACATGGGCTGGAAGGACAGGCTTAATAGGTGATAAAGGGAATTCAGTTTTCACTGAGGTAAATAAGTTGAATGAGAACCTTTTCTGCATACAGATTTTGATACATAAAGCAGAGAAAAGTGAGAACTCCTGGGGAAAGTAAGGAGAAATAAAAAGGGTTCAGAGTAGGGGAAGGGAAAGTTAAAAAAAAAAAAAAAAAAAAAAGACTTCTTTGGACTCTTGTCAACCACCCAGGAACTCAGTCCTCAAAATCATTGGCCTTTGTCAACCCAAATGATTCTTGGACAGCCCACTTGTTCTTACTTACCAAGAAGGGATTGGCTTTGTGAACCCCATGTTGCAGAGGTGAGTGTGGCTTCAGCTCAGTTTGTAGGAGGGGTGAGAGGAGGCTGCAGGGCTCAGGAAGCTCCTTCCTTCAGATCCTCCTGCACATCTGCCTGTCAGCTCCTAAGCTGCCCAACCCAGGCCCGCTTCTTTGGGAACAAACACATGTCACTGCATCACTGTGGCTCTGGGTTCCCCAGGCTGCCTTGCAGAGAGCTAATGCTGACAAGAAGCAGCCTAGAGTCAGGCACAGTGGCACACACCTTTAATCCCAGCAACTTGGGAGGTAGAGTCAGGAAGATCACAAGTTCAAGGCCAGAGGCAGCCTGTATAATTTTGTGAGACCCTGCCTCAAGGTAAAAAGTAAAAAATGGGCTGGGGGTACCACAGCTCAGTGGTAGAGCACTTACAAAAGCATACATGAGGCCCTGGGTTCAACTCCACAGTACCATTAAAAACAAAGAAGAAGAGGCAGCAGACCAGAGACCTGTGAATGAAGCTTTCCCTCTATTTCTCTCTCTGTCTCTTTCTCCCTCACCAACCACGCAACCCCCCCCAAGCCTGGTACCAAATCCATGAGGTGGAGAAGTGGCAGGAAGCTCGGGACATCCATGTTTGAGAGCTAATGAGGACACTGGGATGAAATGGATCCCCCTAGGTCACATAAGGCTTAAAGGGGTGGCATGGGGGAGTAGAGGCCCCCATCATCAGTCTTTGGGCCACACCAAACTAAATACATTCTTGCAAAAACTGCACAAAAACAGCATTAAGACATGTTCCCAAGCATTTCCTTCAAACCAAGTTGCTGGCCCTTGGCCCCTCTTTTAACCAGTGAGTGATGACCTCTGGTCCTTTACTCAAGGCCATGGTCCCTGGCTCCCAGCTCAATGTCTTTGCCCCTCTGCAGCAGCACTGTCTCCATGGAAGATCACATGGCCTGGTAGGTAGTGTGGAGCAGGCAAACAGCCAATCTAGGGAGCAGAAACCTCAGGGACCTGTGGTGCACTTCCTGCCCAACCCTACCTCTCTGTCTTCCCTGGGGTTCTCACCCTGGACTCTGCAGACCTCTAGGAGGCCAGGATGATTCTCTTTAATTTCCTTGTGTTATTACCAAGACATGGGGGTTGTAAGCAACAGACTGCAGGGCTGGCTAACTTAACTAACAATAGAAATCTACTGGAAGGGGTTGGGCAGGGCATCCAATGGAATCAGTCAAATCTAATTGACAGTCCTTCAAAGCTATGTGCAAGGAGGGGTTTAATTCCCTAAGGGAAAAGTCATTGTGCTGGAAGAAGGGTAATGGATGTCAAGTGAGCCACATCCCCAAATGTTCACTCCTACCCGAAAGTTTGTGTTAGATATCAAGTGCTCTCTTTGAGAGAGGATCCAATGGTTTCAACAATCATACATTCTTCAGGACAGGGACCATTTCATGGTATATCAAGAGTAAGCCCTAGAAAATCTCTGGAAGATGCATAAAATGCATCAGTCTCAAAGAGTTTGGTGACCTCCAAAGTGTTAAAACCCACTAAACCTTGAGCCTTGATTGTTGTTGTTAGGTGCCATTGAGTCAGTGTCTGACTTATAGCAACCCTGCATACAACAGGCAAAACACTATTGTCAGTGCTTCTCTGCTGTTCATAGGGTTTTCAATGGTGGATTGATTTTTGGGAGTGGGTTGCCGGGTCCATCTCCCAAGCCTACAGCACCTAGTGTTCCCAGGTGGTCTCCCATCCAAGTACTAACCAGGCCCAACCCTGTTTAGCTTCCTAGATCTGATGGGATCAGATGCCACAGTGCTATAGCTGCAGGCCTGGGCCTTGACAGTGGTTCTCAAATTCAGCTGCACATGGAAATTACCGGAGGAGCTTTTTAAAAGATTAGGGCCTAAATACCACCCCGGAGATTCTGATCCATTTGTAGGGCTTGGGGGAGCTGTGTTATTAAAGTTGAGGTGATTTTATGTATGAGTCAGGCTTGAAAACCACTGATATTGTCAGTATTTTAGCCTATGTATTACAATTTCCTTCTGATTAGAGAAGTCAAGTGCAAGTTAGAAAAAAGGAAAATAAAAATCACATGAGGAAAAACCAGTCCCCATGGACAATGTTAATTTTTTAAAAATATGTTTACAGTGTACTTTTTATACTGAATTGGGATTTTTAATGCATGTTTATATTGTTTTGTAACCATTACAACCGATGGCCAGTAATTTCCACATGTCCCTAGACCTCACTGTACTTATCATGATAAACCTCTGAAAGTGGAATGACAGTTCTGGGAGCAGGTTACTTGTTAAGGTGCTGGCTGGATGTGCCTTTGTCAAGAAAGCTCCCTGATTGGGGCTGCCCCCTGCAGAGCACAACTTCACTCCAGCTATTTCATCTTTGTCAATCTGACTGATGAAAAGGTTATTCTGATGTTCTTTCTCAAATATTTCTTAAATTGCCAGTGAACTTGAACATTTTGTTTCATGTGGCTATTAGCCATTTGTCCTGTTTTGTGCTTTGAGTCCTTGGTAGCCCCTAGTGTCATGCTGTTTAGCAGATCTAGTGCTGGAGTTCACCAGGAGGATTAAGTGTTGAATGGGTAAATTGAGGTCTCTGGTCTAGGGTTGTGTTCCCATGTGATACCAGGACAAACCAGCAGATGGCGGCAACAGTGCCATTACTAGTGGGATGCCTGTGAACTCACGGGCACACCCAGACTGACTCTGAGCTAAGCTGCTTCATTTGGGTGTTACTCTCTCCCACATCTTCAGGCTTATAGGGAGGCCCAGACTAAGAGTATTATAAAATCCTATGCTCACACTCCTTGCGTAATCTAATACTCTTCAGAACTGGTGCTAATAAACTGACCTGCAGTGAACCCCCTGTCTGCCAGGGAGCTCCATGCTCTTTTCACACATTACCTCCTTGAATCTTCACTTACCTCTATTGTAGCAATGATGAATCTGGTTTCCAGAGAGGTGACATGACCTACTGTAGGTCACAGCCAGGAAATGTTTGCGGTTCCATTTTAAAGATGAGACACTGAGTCCTCATAGAGGTGAGGAGGCAGGGAGGAGAGCTTGGAGTGTGTATCCACTACCAAAGGTCCACGTCCTTCCGTTCTGTGGTTCTCAAACTGGAGGGTGCTCAGAATTATGCAGAAGATGCTGGGGATGGAACCCAGGGCCATATGCATGGGAGGAAAATGTTCCACCACTGAGCTACATCTCTAGCTAGTGCTTTAAAATTTAAAACAGATAGCTAGGCCCAAGCACCCAGAGTTTCTGGTTCCCAATGTCAGGGGTGAGGCCTGAGAATTTCTAAGGAGCTCCAGGTGATGATGATGATGCTGGTTGGGGAATGCACTCTGAGAACCGCTGTGTCCTGAACTTGTTTCCCACCTTTGCTTTCAGTGGTCCAGAGCATGATCTGTGAGGTCATCAGTGAGCCAGGGGACAACTAAGATTCCACCCTGAGACCTCTAGGCAGCTCCTCCAGGAAAGGAGTGACCTAATTGGGTCCAGGGGATGAAAATGCCACAGGATGTAACCACAGGGGTCCCTGGCAGATCCCAGAAAGGACAAACCCAGGGTGTTAAGAGGTGTCTGGCTGCTAGCATGGGTCTCAGGTGGGGTGGAAGTAGGCAGGCCCCCAGGCCACAGGAACTGCCAGGACTTGAAAGAGGTTTTCCCCTTAGAAAGGAACCAGCGTGCAGTGCTGCACACTGGGTAAGTTTAGGAATGGATGCCCAGGCTCTGCTGAGGCACTAATGATAGGCAGAGTCACTTCCAGACACTTCCCAGGGAGATTTCCCAGGAGAATGAGCTCATTGGAGGGCCCAGGGAAGGGAGTAGGGGAAGCAGACAGCTGGAACCCAGCCTGAAAGATTCTGGAAATTTCCTCTGCCCATCCACATCCACAGCTTCTTCCACTCATAGAAACTAATTCAGTGTCAATTTTGAGACCCAGCAAGGTGAGCTGCCTGGGGAGTCTCCCAGCAGGCCCTGGGATAAGTGGTGGCTGTCCGGAGGCCTTCCAACACAGCACTGTCTGCTTGGAGCAGGACCCTGTCATCTGGTGTAGGATCCTTCCTTCCTTCCTTCCTTTCTTGCTTCCTACAAATATTTATTCATTCCATTATCACTCACTGTTTTTTGAGCCACTTACTATGGCAAGGCACTGACAACACACTGCCACCAGCAAGACAGGGAAGATCCCTGCCCTCTAGGAACTAATCGTAAGCAGAGGGAAAAGACAGTGATCCTCAAATCAAAGAAAACATTGACATATTGAAGAACACGAACAGGATGCTGGGGGAGATAAAAGTGGGGCACCTATTTCTTTATTAGTAATTTTTTGGTATGTGTAAAATTTAATGGGTTTCATTATGTTCCCAAATATGCCTATCACTGTACATTGTTCATGTTCACCTCCCCCACTACCCGCATGACCCCGTTACCTTCCTCTGATCCCCTACCCACCAATGGTCCCCCTTCTTCTTGCATGTCTTGTTTGTGTGTGTGTGTGTGTGTGTTTATATATCTCTCCAGATTATGCCTTTGAGAGCAAAATGTGATATATCTCTTCCTTCCCTCCATTACACTTCCTTATTGCTCTTTCCCCATCTCTTTAGTCTACTTTCTCCCTGGGGTATCTATTTATTTATTTATTTTTGGTGGTACTGGCGGATTGAACCCAGGGCCTCGTGCATGCTTCTACAAGCATCCTGCCACTAAGCCACATTCCCAGCCCATTTTTTACTTTTATCTTGAAACAAGGTCTTGCTAAGTTACACAGGCTGCCTCTGGTCTCAAATTTGTGATCCTCCTGCCTCAGCCTCCCAAGTCACTGGGATGACAGATGTGAGCTACATGTCTGGCTTGGGGCACCTATTTTAAAGGAATAATCAGGTGGAACTTCTTTGGGAAGACAACATTAAGCTGAGACCCAAAGGAGAGGAAGAGTATATAAGAGGTAAGAGGATGTCACAGTGGTCAGAGCATAATGGGCAAAGAAAGGGTGGCATTGCATGAGGCCCCAGAGATGTCAACAGGGTCTAGCCCATGCAGTGTGTTGGAGCCCATGGTAGAGTGTGGTTTGTATTTAAAATGCAACCAGGGATCTAGGCAATGCTCATTAATGGCTGCTGAAAATATTAACTGAAAAACTGATGGGGAAGTTGATGATGGAAGATCAGACTGACATCATTTGAGCCCACCAATCAAACTTAGCATTACAAAGAGAGAGATCTCAATTTGATCACGCCTCTACAGCTAACAGCTGATCACAGGAAATACAGAGGACAGAGAGTAGGGCATATAAGAGGACATTAAGAAGGAACAGTCAGCAAAACCCAGTCCACAGGAAACTCTATTGATGAATAATCCAGACTTTATGACAACTAAATTGCTGAGGGGAAAAGAAACAGAGAGGGGACCTATGAACTAAAAGAGACTCAGGGGCCACCTTGGCCTACCACAATAGGATGGTGGTGTTAGGTTTTTATAATAATGGTCCTTAATAAATCACACTTCCAAGGCCATGCCCTTTTTGCAATGTCATGTTGCTATTCCTATCAAGAGGTGGAAAATATTTCTTTATTGGCTCCATTCTGGGCTGCCCTTGAAACTCACTTTGGTTAATAGAATATGGCAGAAGTGATGTGAAAATTCCAGCCTATATCTTATTCATTTGCTCTCTTGGAACCTGGAGAACACTGTTCTCTGAAGAAGCCCAGTCCAGCCTCTTGGAGGATGAGCAACCTTGTAGAGAACTGTGATGGTCCAGCCAATAGCCAGCACTAACCACCAGCCACAGGAGGGTGGTCATCTTGACCTTCCAGCCCCAGCCAAGCCATCAGGCAGCTGCAGTTGTATAAGCAATTCCAAGAGCCCTGCAGAAGAGCCACCCAGATGCAGAACTCTGGTGCCATGCCACTAAGCATTGGGGTGGTTTGCCCCATGATAATGGTAATACAAATAGAAATCTTGTTTGGTTCCCACTTGAACAATTTTTAAAATTATGAAACCATCAGGGAATATTAAATGCTGGATGCTGGATATTTGATAACATTATAACATAATTATTAATTTTGTTAAACTTGATAATGATGTGATTGTGGCTTTATAATAAATTTTTACAGTCCTTGTTTATTTGTTTTGTTTCTTCTTATTTGAGACAGTGTCTCACTATGTATCTCAGGCAGGCCTTGAGCTTGCAGCTATCCCCTTGCCTCTCTGCCTCCTGAGTATTGGGATTACATGCGCCACCACACTCAGCTAGAGTCCTTATATTTTAGAGATATAAATTGAAATATTTATGTATGAAAAGACAGGCTGTCTGGAATTTGCTTCGGAATAATCCAAAGAGAGTGAGTTGTGGGTGAAACAAGACTGGCCTTGAGCCTTCCAAGAAGATGATTTTGTTGAAGGCAGATGATGTATCCATGGGAGCTTTTCACACTGTTCCTTCTGGAAACAATTCATTAAACTTTATGCTTTTGTATATATTCATTACGATAGTCTCTTTTATACATGTGTGATGTTTTCTGTATTTAATAAAGATGTTTGAGTGTCATTGGAAGCTCTCGAAAGGCCTAAGCAGGGGAGTATCATCCTCTCTCCCTGTACATAGGAACCTTCCAGCTTCTGCACCTCCACCAGCAGGCCTTCAGCCCCTCTGGAATCCCCCCCACAACCTCCCCCAAACCCTGATGGTGCGACCTCATTGGCCCTGCTTCCCCCAAGCATCTCTATCCTGTGGCTGAGCTCCAGGTACAAGAGAAAGACTCCCCAGAGATGCTCCATCCCCTGGAATGGGCTGCATTCAGTCTCAGAGGAAGGCAGAAGGAGAGTTTGTGAGACAACATCATGAGTCACCACAGCTAATGACTTCCCAGGAGAGTTGTGGTTGGACATTGAACTGCTCCTTTCAAAACATGGCTGGGAAAACACACACTCAAGCCTGGACCTGAATCTGAAACACACATAGCAGGCCACCTCTGCTGTACACTCATTGTAGGACTAGCAAACACAAGATGCTTTCCTACCTGTAGGCCTGTTGGTGCAGAGAGAACAGTGTAACTATAGCCTAGAAGAGCTAGAGCTATGGAAGAGGAGTGCCTTACTCCATTTTCTGTGGCTATAACAAAATACCCAAGGCCAAATAATTAATAGAATAGAGGTTTACTTAACTCACAATTCTGGAGGCTGGGAAGTCCAAAAGCATGGCATTATTCAACTGGTGAGGGCCTTCTTGGTGTACCATAACTTGGTAAGGGTAACACATGCTGAGATGGAACAAGCATACTAGCTCAAGAATCTCTTTCTCTTCTTATAAAGTGACAACAGAATAAGGAAATACTGCTTGTTTTAAAGTTAGGAAAGGTATATGTAAGGGATGTATCATTTCACCTTACCTCTTCAATCTCTATGCTGAGCAAAAAAGTCTAAGAAGCTGGACTTTATGAAGAAGAACACAGCATCAGGATTGGAGGAAGACTCATTAACAAGCTGCAATATGCAGATGACACAACTTTGCCTGCTTGAAGTAAAGAGGATTTGAAACGTTTACTAGTGAAGATCAAAGAACATAGCCTTAGGAACGGATTGCACCTCAACATCAAGAAAACAAAAATATTTACAACAGGGTCTATAAGCAACTTCATGATAAATGGAGAAAAGATTGAAGTTGTCCAAGATTTTGCTTTACTTGGTTCTATAATCAACATTCATGAAAGAAGCAGTCAAGAAATTAAAAGATACATTACATTGGGAAGAGCTGTTACAAAAGACCTCTTTAAAATGTTGAAAAGTAAAGATATCACATTGAAGGCAAAGGTGCATTAACTCATGCCATGATATTTCCAGTCACATCATATGATTGTGAAAGCTGGACATTGCATAAGGAAGACAGGAAAGGAATTGATGCTTTTGAATTATGGTGCTGGAGAGAAATATTGAATATACCATGAACTGCTAAAAGAACCAACAGATCTGTTCTTGAAGAAGTGCAACCAGAGTGCTCCTTGGACGCAAGGATAGCTGGACTACGCCTTATGTATTTTGAACATGTTATCAGGAGGGAGCAATCCTTGAAGAACGGCATCATGTTTGGGAGGGTGGTCAATGAAAAAAAGGAAGACCCTCAACTAGATGAATTGACACGGTGGCTACAACAATGGGCTTAACATAAAAAAGATCCTGAGCATGGCACAGAATTGGGGAGTGTTTCATTCTGTTGTACATAGAGTAGCTATGAGTTGACTTGACACAACTAAGAACAAGAAGGATGCTATTACAGGGTCCCTTATGACCTCACCTAATCCTAACCACTTCCCAAAGGCCCCACTACAAATGCCATTAACATATGATTTAGGGGACTAAGGTCCAGTACATGGACTTTTGGAGGACACATTCAAACCACAGCAAGAGGTCACCCAACAGGATTCAGGTGTGCCCATCGGAACAAACAGCTCATGGCAGAATTGGGCCAGGCAGGGAGGGAGCCAGGAGATAAATATTATGACCTTTCTCTTCCCCTGCCCTTCCATCTCCTTCAATACCTTCCATTGGTTATACCCAACCAGAAGCCAGAGGGCGAGGGAATCTGGATGATGTGGTCCTTAGAAGTTAGAGTCCTTTGAGGGCCAGAGCAAGGCTCAGAGGACTGGAGCCTGGATGGGGTGAGGGTGTTGATAGAGAATAACCAACATTGGCAAATGAGTCTACAGGAAGATGGTGTGTGAGATCAGGGTCTGCATGGTGGTGAGTTGCAAGTCATGGGTTGATGCATCCAGTTGCCCTTGGAGTTGATAAGGGTTCCCAGGGTGGGCTCAGGGTGTGACAGATGGGTCGACTTTTCAGTGTTGCAATGTTGGTCATCTCTTCTTTGCCTAGGTCCTGACTCATATGCTCCTTTGGTCCTAGAAGAGCCTTCCCAGCCTCCCAATGGCAGCTGGCCCTCAAGTGAGAATGAGAGTGACACTGAGGTTGCGTCTGCTGCAAATCTCACCTTCTCCTCCTACTACCAGCACTCCTTACCAGTTGCAGCCATGTTTATCGTCGCCTATGTGCTCATCTTCCTCCTTTGCATGGTGGGCAATGCCCTGGTCTGCTTCATTGTGCTCAAGAACCGGCACATGCGCACAGTCACCAACATGTTCATTCTCAACCTGGCTGTCAGTGATCTGCTGGTGGGCATCTTCTGCATGCCCACCACCCTTGTGGACAACCTCATTACTGGTGAGTGTGGCCAAGGGACAGTAGGAAGTCCCCCCAGGTCCCCTCTTCTGCTCTTCAGCTAAAGCCTGAGGCAGAATCTTGGAAGACAGTGATCATTTCCAGGCTGGGCTCTTTCTCAAGGGACCATTATTTCAAAATCTGTGGCTGAGGGATTCGACTAGAAATAATAGGTACAATGAATTAATTATTTTCTTTGTGCCAGGCATTATGTTACATAGGCTTCATGCATTATCTTAATTAATCTCCATGGCAATCCAAGGATGCATGTTTTATTATTATCCTCATTTTATGAGGAAACACATTCAGAGTGCATAAGGGACTGGTATGTAGTTGCACAGCTAAGTGTCAAGGCCCACATTCTCATACACCTATATATAACAACGTACCCTTCCGTCTTGGTCTTCCATGTAGCTCCCACGGGCAGAACTAGAAACAGTAGGAAGAATTAGTAGGGTTCCTTCTGAATAAGGACCTAGAAATCCACTCATTTGAGCTGTTCTCCCACAGAAGACAGTCTTGTCCTATAGGTAATAAGCTCCTGGTTACTGGGAATGTCCAAGTACGGTCTGACCAGCCATTGAGCAGGGATTTGGTAGAAGGTATTTAAGCTGACCTCCATGTGTCTGTCAAATTGTGCTGTGGGGGCTTGCGTGTTGCTGTGATACTGAAAGCTATGTCACTGGTATTTCACATACAAGCAGGGCCACCCATGGTGGACATGTTTCAACTGAGCTTCCAGACTAAGACAGGCTAGGGAGAAGGACCTGGCAGCCACTCTCAAAACAATTAGCCATTGAAAATCCTATGAATAGGAAAGAAACATTGTCAAATATAGTGCTGGAAAATGGGCCATGCCCCCAGGCTGGAAGGTATTCATAAAATGATTGGGGAAGAGTTGCTTCCACAAAGTAGTTGTTATTAGGTGCCATCGAGTTGTGTCCAACTCATAGTGACCCTCACAGGGTTTTCAATGGCTGATTGTTTCAGGATTGCCTCCGGAGTGGATTGCCACATCCTTCTCCCATTTTTGCGGTGCTGGGGATGGAACTCAGGACCTCAGAGACTGCAGAGTGGTGCGTTACCAACTGAGCTAAACCCCAGCCCCCACAAAGTAGAATTGACCTTAATGACAGGAATGGAGTAAAGGAGTAAATGCCCTGGGACCTCCTTTTGCTGATGTGGCACAACTCAAAATGAGAAGAAACATAGTGACTGCAACATTGGGCTCAAGCATGAAAAGATCACATGCATGGCACTGTGTCTGGTTGTGTTTCGTTCTGTTGTACATAGGCTTGCTATGAGTTAGATCAGACTCAACAGGCACCTAACAACAACATTTAAGCAGAACTATATCTTCTTCCTTCTAACTTCCTGCAGATGTCAGAATGTCCCCATTGTCTTGCACTCTACCTTGTGATCAGCCTTTCTTGGTTTAGAATCAGGGTTCCATGGACTATAGGTGGGGAGGGATTGGTTTCCAGGGCTGTGGAGACCCCTAGAGGTTTGAGCCTGCAGAGCTCCCAGCAGCTCCCAGGAGCTCAGGATCCAGATCCCCCTGCACAAGTGACTCACCTGACTTGGATCAGGCACAACCCATGTTTCTCCACTTTCTGAGACCCAGGAAATGGACCCAGGGCTGAGTCTGCTCCCTGGGCAGTCTTGGCTCTGGCTGTGGAGACTTTATTTTCTGCCCAGACTCAGATCACTGCAGGGATGCTGAACATACCCTGTGCATCCTTCTCTTTCCAGCACCCACAGGCACATGAGCACTTGTTTGCATGTGCAGAGATGCAGACACATACATGCATATAAGCATGAGCCAGGCACTGTGGCCCACACCTGCAATCCCAGCGACTCGGGAGGCAGAGGCAGGAGGATCGCAAGTTCGAGACCAGAGGCAGTCTGTGTAATTTAGCGAGACCCTGTCTCAAAAAGTAGAAAAATGGGCTGGAGGTGCAGCTCAGTGGCACAGCACTGGCAAAGCATGCAAGTGCCAGGCCCTGGGTTCAACCCCCAGTACCTCAAACAAAAACAAAAACAAACAAACCATGCCCATAAGCATACCCACCAGTTAGCAGCAATGTTTTGAAGCTGCCAGTTGGTTAAGCTGGTCTCTGTCAGTCCTTTTCACACACCCAAATTTTAAAAATTGTTAAAATGGGAAAACATTCCTATGATTCTATTGTCAGACGCTACCAAAGGTACTTAGTGAAAAATCTCCCTCCTGGCCTTGCAGCTCCTCTCCTGGAAGACAACCAGTGTTGCCAGCTTCTTGTGTCTCTTTCCAAAAATATTTTATACAAGTACAGGTAAAATAAAGAAATGCTAGCTTTCCAAACCATTTAACACCTTTTCCCTTCTCTGCTTAAAAAACTATATGTTGTAAGTAAAATTTATTAAAACCAATTAGCATGTCAATATTCCATATTAATAAATATAAATTTTGCAATTGCTTAGAATTCCCTTATATGAATTTACTACACTTTATTTGTTTATTCATATCATTTTATTTTATATTTTTGCACTACTACGGGGCTGAACCCAGGGCCTTGTGCCTACTTTTGCAAGTAGTGTACCACTGAGTTGTACCCCCAGCCCATTTTTTTTTGTTTTTTATCTTGAAACAGGCTCTTTCTACATTATGCAGGCTGCCCCTAGCCTTGAACCTGTGGTCCTGCCTCTGACTCCTAACTCACTGGGATTACGGATATGCGCTGCTGCGCCTGGCTACTTATTTATTTGTTTGCAGTACTGAGGGTTGAATCCAGGGCTTCATGGATGCTAGGCATTGCTCCACCACCTTTAAACCATGTCACAGTTTTGAAGATCTGGCACAAGATAGAGTGGTAAATTTTTAAAGTGACAATGCCATAGTTTGGAAAGTACCTTTCAATGATTTAATAGCCTATCAGTCCAAGTAAATGGCCACTTTATTTGCTAGGGAGTCAAGTTCTACAGTGGTGTCAGTTGCATACAGACATTAAACCTAAATTTTTACATCAGTCCCTTTTAAGAAAATCTGCATTTTGAAGAACACTTCTCTGCAGTTGATCTTGCAGGAGAATTCACACTATTATATTTGAAAATTGTACTAGTAACCTTTTTGACAGCTTAGTAGGAAAGCTCAATGTTTTGGCAGCACTGGAAATTTTATGACAAGACTTGTACCTAGCACTTGTTGTTATTGTTGTTGTTAGATGCTGTTGAGTCAGATCCCCATGTACTCCCCCAGGCTGGAAGGCATTCATAGCAACCCCATGTACAACAGAATGAAACACTACCCCAAACTTTGCCATGCACACAATCTTTTTATATTTGAGCTCATTGTTATAGCCACTGTATTTCTTCTCATTTTGAGTCATGCCACATCAGCAAAAGGAGGTTCCAGGGGCTTTACTCCATTCCCATCATTAAGGTTGACTCTCCTTTGAGGAGGCAACTCTTCCCAGTCATTGCTTGAATGCCTTCCAGCCTGGGGGGCTCATTTCCCAGCACTGTATTTGACAGTGCTTCTCTCCTATTCATAGTTTTCAATGGCTAAAAAAATTGTTTCAGGAGTGGGCTGCCAGGTCCTTCTCCCTAGTCTGTTTTAGTCTGGAAGCTCAGCTGAAACATGTTCACCATGGGTGGCCCTGCTGGTACCTGAAATACCCATGGCACAGCTTTGAGCATCACAGCAACATGCAAGCCCTCACAGCATGACAAGCTGACAGATACATAGGGATGACTAGCACTTACATATATATAAATGTGCATAAAGACGAACTAGTAATCATGACCTTGGGAAAAGGTCAGACCTTGTATTTGTGTTTTCAGTTTTGAAAGTATCAAGTGACCAGAATCTGCCATGGAAACAGGCTTTTTAAAAAAGACACTGCCTCAATGGTTGTGTTATCACAAGCCAGCTTTGTACATTTGCTAGCTTATAGTTTTCTAAGACTGAGTAAACTTATTTTTTGAAATTGGAGGTTTAGTTTGTAACTTTCCTTGTACTCAACTGGGTAAAAATCTTTGCCACACACCACTGTTTTGTGAACCTTGCTAGTCATCTTTTATTTGGTAAATTATGGACTGGTGTAAATTTGTATAGTTCATGTATACTGATTATGGCAAAGTTGTACAGATTTCTATGTTTTAGATGAGAATTTTTTCTTCTCTCAATAATAAATTGTGGACTAGGGTTTAGCTCATTGGTAGAGTGCCACTCGGCAGTCTCTGAGGCCCTGGGTCCAATCCCCAGTACCACGAAAGTGGGAGAAGGATATGGCATCCCACTACTAAATCAATCCCGAATCCGGAGCAATCAGCCTTTGAAAACCCAATGAGGGTTGCTATGAGTGGGATATGACTCAATGGCATCTAACATACACACACATAATAAATTGTTTCTTATCCTGTGAAAAAGCAAAAAGTAGTCTACCACTGAGTTGCTCCCCCAGCCCCTTTTTGTTTTTTATTTGACTTGCAATCCTCCTGCCTCAGCCTTGAGTTAACTGGGATTGTAGGCATGTGCCATGGTACTGGGCTTAATAATTTATTTTTGATGGGTATGTAGGTTGATCTAATAGAATCTTCTGCAATTAAATATAACTTCATACAGCTTCTCCTTTTTCTCTTCCTTCCTTCTTTTCTTTCTCCCCTGCCTCCCTCAAGTGCAGAGGGTTGAATTACTCATACCATAGTTCATGGTACTATGTGACCTCACATTGTTGTGAAGCTCTCTACGTACTTTGTGTTTATTTTTCCCTTCTACACCCTTGTCCCACTACAGATCCTCTCTCCAATCCATGGGATTCATTATGTTATTTTTAATTTGTCTTTCATTTTTATGTTTTTGTGGTAGTCCTGAGAGGTTGAACTCAAGGCCTTATGCATGCTAGGCAAATGCTCTGCCACTGAACTGTACCCCCAGTATTTTTAGTGAGATAGGGTCTTGCTAAGTTGCAGAGGCTGCCTCTGGCCTCAAACTTGCAATCCTCCTGCCTCAGCTTCCCAACTCTCTGGGATTACAGGTGTGCACCATGGTGCCTGGCTTCATTTTTATACATTCTTGGGTAATGTGTTATGAATGTGCGCATGGATTACATTTAAATTATTTTTATTATGGGATAATTTAACATACAATAAAATCCACCATTTTTGGTGTGTAGTTCCATAAATTTCAATGAGCACATACAGTATACATCACAATCAAGATATGGAAACATTTTATTCTCCCCCCCGCCCTCAAAATTACCCTCTTGTCTCTTTGTAGTTGGCCCCTTTTTCCATTCCCTGATACCATCAATCTGTTTTGGGAAGGGATAGAAATGATAGTTTGGCCCTTCAAGAATGTCAATAAATGGAATCATACAGAACATAACCGTTTGAATCTGGTGGGCTTTTGTTTTATTTTGTTTCCTTTTGAAATAAGTTAAGACTTAAAGAAATTTGCAGAAATAGTAGAGTTCTCATGTGCTCTTCTCCTCTTGCCCCCTAATGTTAATATTCTAAATAATCATAATATAAAGAGCAAAGCCAGGGAGTAAGCATTGATGTACTATTAACTAATCTGTAGTTTTTATTTGGATTTCACTAGCTTTCCCACAAACATCATTTTCTAGGAGTTTGAGCCATAATCCTGAGGGACATAATCCTGCATCTACAATCTTGAATGTTGAAACCTTACAACCCTGAAAAATCAAAATGTCTAATATTTCAAAAGATCAAAATCTGGAAAATACAACTCTCAAAAAATGATATGAAAAAAATTTTTATATTTTTGTTGTACTGAGGGGTTAAACCTAGGGTCTTGCATTTACCTTGAAAGTGCTCTACCACTGAGCTGCTTTTTTATTTTCACTTTTTTTGTCTTGAGGCAGGGTCTCGTGAAGTTGCACAGGCTGTCTCTGGCTTTGAACTTGAGATCCTCCTGTCTCTGCCTCCTAAGTCTCTGGGATTGCAGGCCTGAGCCACCAAGCCCGACTAGGTCTGTTATTATTTGTATTCCATGGTACCAGTCTGTGGCCTGTTAGGAGTTGGGTAGCACAGCAAGGAGGTGAGTAGCAGGCCAGGGAGTGAAGCTTCATCTGTATGTACAGCTGCTCCATATCAACTCATTTCCTGAAAGCATTCCTTCTTCCATCCTCCATCCATGGAAAAATTATCTTCCATGGAACTGGTCACGTGTTCTAAAAATGTTGGGGACTACTGCTATAGATACTCCTCACAATTTGCTTTTTTTTTTTTTTAAGAGATCTGGCCTTGCTACATTGTCTGGGCTAAGTTCCTAGGCTTAAACAATCCTCATGCCTCACCCTCCTCAGTGGCTGGGACTACAGGCATGCACCGCTGCATCTGGCCTTGCACTTGCTTTTACGTTTAGCAATATATCCTGGAAATCACTCCATATCAGTTCATAGAGGTCTTTCCCCCTCAGTCTTTTTCACAGACGCATGATAGTGTATTGTGCAGATGTACTACAGTTAATTCAACCACTTCTTGATATGAGCGCTTAGGTTGTCTCTGATATTTTGCAATTAAAAATAATGCCACAAATGTGTGACCTGTGCATATGTATTTTCTGTTGCTGGAGGGGTTTTTTCCCCCGGTACTGGGGGTTGAACCCAGGGCTTCATGCCTGCATGCTTTGCAAATACTGGGCCACTGAGCTGCGCCCCAGCCCATTTTTTGTTTACTCTATGTGGGGCACGCGCCTCCCGGTCCCGCCTGGAGGTTCGGAAGGGCGGCGCCACCGTGCACACAGATACTAAACACAATTCACTCTGGACCCTCGGGTGAGGGGCGCGGACTCCTGTGGCCCTCGGGACCACAGAGGAGATGGGAGAAAGGAAAAGCCTCAGGCACTTTTTCCTTCTAGGGGCAAACACCTGAGTTGGTCCTCTTGGTGGTCACAAGGAGACATCTGTTGCTTCGCTGGTGATCAGACGGAAACCAGGTTCTTTCCTTGTTGATGATTGCAATGAGAGAGTGTTCTTTCCTCACCAAAGATCCAGGCAGGAACAGCAAGTCGGCCTTGCTTAGCCGATGGTGTGGGCAGAAGGCGAAGAAGGGCTTAAAAGGCCTAAAAGGATCAAGCTGCCCCAGCACAACTCTTTATGTAGCTCGCCTACGGAATGGCCTGAGCCAATCAGCTTTCAGTCCAATTGTCCAATCAGGAAGGGTTTTGTACAAACGTGCAACCAAGTTACTTTCATTTTCCCTAGATTTCTAATTTACAAACCAGATATTCAAAAGCCTTTTTCCCAGTTTGGGAGTTTTTGCCAATTTCCTCCCAATTTTCCCCTACAACTCTTTTGAGACAGGGTCTCACCAAATTACACAGACTGCCTCTGGTCTCGAACTTGGGATCCTCCTGCCTCCACCTCCCGAGACTTGATCCTCCTGCCTCCATCTCCCGAGCTGCTGGGATTATAGGTGTGCGCAACTGTGCCCAGCTGCTGGAGGATTTTTTTGTGTGTCAGAATTTTCCTGGTTGTAGTTGTGGCTATATTGTTAATTTAAATGAATGGTTTTGGTTGATCTCATTCTATTTCTTACCTTTTACGCTAAGTCTTCTCTCTATGCTGCCATGTGCACATCTGATCTGTGACTTCCAACAGCTGCTTGGTGGTCCATGATGTGCATCAACAACATTTAGCCTTCCGGTCTCTCAAGGATAGACAGGAGGGGTGCTTCTCCATGGTAGCAAGCTAGAGCTAGGTTTACCAGCTCCCTAGAGCCCACTGTGCACATTTCTTCCCAAATGTCTGTGTTCAGTGATATCACACTGGCAATCTGAACTTTGCCATTGGGGAATAATATTTAGAAACCAGGATCTGGGTTCCAGGTGAGCTCATTACTACTGGGGTAGGGAGATTTATATCACAGAAGCTGACAAATGCTACAAACCAGGTGTTTGTTTTGTTTTTTGTTTTTATTTTTTGGAGAGCTGGTTTGCCAGTCTATCACTGCTTCCAGCTCTCCATCATGACAAAAACACTGCAGTGAGGATCATTATGGACCACAGAGGGATGTCCTTGGGATTGAACTCAGGAGAGGAACTGGTCAGAATTTGCATATTCGATACCAAAGTGGAACTAGCCTGCTGTCTGTGGCAGTGCCGGCTTTCAGTAACATTTAAACTCCCCAGCACCCAAAGACTCTTACCACTGATCCACAGGGATTAGGGGCAAAGGGACTAAATGACTCTCTTGCTCAATTATCCCATTCATAAAAACAGGACAATAACAGTAGGGTTGTGAGGATGGAATGGCCTAGAACCTGGGGCAGGACTGTGGGAGCAGAAAGCCAAGCTGGGCTGGGTAGATTTAAAGCTCATGGGGAGGAATCACTGGTCAATATCAAGGCTGTCTCTCTAATAGTCAGAACTGTGCATAGGTCCGGGCTGGTTGGTTCCTAGAAGTGCGTAAACAGAGGCTACATGACTCCTAGCAGAACAAGGAGGAATGATCCAAGCTTCATAGGGTCCTGACTTAAACAGGCAGGAGTCTCTGACCTTGGTGGGTGGGCATCTTTCACCCTGTGGGGGCTTCTGTCATTGCAGGGTGGCCCTTCGACAATGCCACGTGCAAGATGAGCGGCTTGGTGCAGGGCATGTCTGTGTCCGCTTCCGTGTTCACACTGGTGGCCATTGCTGTGGAAAGGTGAGAAGTTTCCCTGGGTCACATGGGGCCAGCACTGGCAGAGGCACTGCCTCTGATGCTGGGCTGGCTGGGGCCACTCTGAGGCTGTGGGGCTGAATCCTGAGCCACAAAGGGGAAGGCTGTGGTGCTGGCTGCCCTCTAGACTTGGGGAACCTGCTGAGGATATGCCCTCCTTCTGGAAGGCCTGAGGGGGGGCTCCAAGGGGGCTTAGCAGACCTTCCTGGGACCTGGAAGAAGCTTAGAGGCACAGTCATCCTGCCTCCAATACACTGGAGCCTGAGGCCAGAGCTAGGAGAATCTGTTTACACTTCTGGAGTGAGCTCGGTGTGCCTGGGGAAACTTTGCTCTACCCTGCTGCATACTTGCTGGTCCCTGGAAGTCCAGGGCTTACTCAATTCCCATCCCCACCACCT